>JAPYZN010000364.1:0-58208 GCA_030522865.1 Psyttalia lounsburyi | reverse complement strand
TCTTTACATTTTTGGCATGTGATTTGAAGTTGAGATTGTCATCAACCGCCACTCCGAGGTATCTGGTGTGGGAACAGGGAGGAATATCCGTATTTTGGATATTGATGGTGGAGTTGGATTTTTGGGGATTTTGGTAGAATTGTATATATTGGGATTTGGTAGGGTTTAGTTTGAGACGCCACTTATTGAACCAGTCTTGTATATCATCAGCGAGATCTTGGAGATTTTTAGCAGCGGAGTCGTAAGTTCTGCCGTGGGCTATTAATACTGTATCATTAGCGAATTGTACTAGGTATTTGATGGGGGTGTAAATGAATTTTTAATATGACCGAATGAATTCCGTTGAGTTCAAGAAGACGCGAGACTTCTGGTGTAAATAATCCCTGAACTGCGGAATTTTTCGTCCTTTTTAAATTAAAATAATTACAGAAATGGCTCTAAATGTCTTCATTGCTCACACTAATTAATTGGATGAGTTGAGTCAGTGAATGGCAGTTAAAAGGGAGATTTTACCTGTAAACTTTGCCAAATCCTCCAACTCCAATGACTTCCTCCAACTGCAACTCCTGAAAATCAATCTCCGTTGGTTGCACATGATCGAATATCGATATACGATCAGTCTCTATAACAAAATTAGACGGAAAAATGCCAACTTTTCCCCCAATTTTTCCCGTCCACCAGCCCTCATCGCCGGATATTTTGGAATCCTTCGATAGCACTTCAACTTGTTCACCAGGTTCAAGGGTCAATTCATCCTCACTCTGGGCAAGGTATTTCCACATTACTGTGACAATCACCGAGCGTTTTCCTTGTCTAGAGTGGGATGACGAGTGGGTCGCATGTGAAGGGCTTGTCTGTTGAGAAACAGTCCTCGCTGTACCACCGCTGTGGGTATCTGACATGCTGCTGTCAGACATGTTGTTTGATGATGCACGGTCATACGAATTGGCGTAGCTGAAAATAAATCAGCTGAATTAGTGGTTAAGCCGGTGAAGTACCTGATCAATGAATGTTTAACTAGTGGAAGGCCATTCCTCAAGTTGTCATCTAGAATTGGGCGGTGATGTTCTGGAGACCTGCTCGCCACCGCACGAAATGTCCTTCAATATTATTTTCAATAATATTCAGAATATTCTGATGACTTCTAAGACTAATTACCGAATAAACTCAACGAGTTATTACGGCTCACGTTCAATAATTCGTCAACTAAATTATTTTACTATTTAATGTGAACATTATGAGGTAAGAATTCATGTCTAGGCATCAGCTGATCAATTGAGAAGTGGATTTCTTATCTCTCCTTCCACCAGTGAAGTGGTGGCGCAAGATAAGGCTCGTCTACTTCGAATTTGATGTTCGCCAAACATTGAAGAGGACTCGGGGTTTCAAGAAGAAATTTTGAAGGTGTTGCTCCGAGGGAGAGGTACATATGAAGAGGAATATCTTTCTGTGAACCCCAAGATATCCATCGCGAATGTATTTTGAGGATAAATGGTATTATCTTATCTCTCAACTTAGCGAGTGAACTCATTATCTTCTATTGAGTACTTTATTCCAAATGAATATCCAGATTAACAAGCAGAGACGGGATGTGACCAGCTTCAGAGCTATTTCCATTCTAAAAACGGAAGCCCCAGTTGTCTTTGGGGAATTATTTTACGAGACAAACTTTAAATTAACAAATGAAAGCCGAGAATGTCTCCAAGTCTACTCATTATTTTATCAATACTGTCACAAAGAAGACAGACTTCGAACTTTTCTCATTTTTTTTGAGTCTAAAGACGACTCCTGGACATTTCCCTGAATCAGTGAGACACTTAGACAGATCAAATTGTCAAGAAAATGAGTTTTGAGAGTCTGATATTGTCCCAAGAAATGTCTTCTGACATTTCACTGCGACATCTCGGTCTCTCGAGCATTCCAACATGAATTGGATTGTCTTGTCACTACCCAATCCTCGGAGAGAATAATCACATCTGCTTCTACTTATTGGCCACAAATGAATTGATAAAAATCACTCACGAAGTGTCCCTGTTGTAAGCGTTGTAATATCTCGGCGATGAGGCGGCTGTACTCGGTGTATTGGGTTGTGGGCCCCCATTCTCTGGATGCAGGAGAAATCGCTCGCCCCGATGACGAGCATCGGGTTGTCCGTGGTCCATCAAGGTTGACAAGCCTTTAGCCGATAGCCCGGCTGGTGGCATATGTCTGACACTTCTGCAACAACCTAACTTATGACCCTATTCTCCTTTCTACCTTCACCTTTATCAATAAAATTGTCACTGCACTCCCTTGTAGCATGTCTCTGCTGAGAAAATCCCCCAGATGTCCACTTACAAAAACACCATCTTCAAGATAACACTATTAACTAATTAATTATTGCATCGTAAATAGCACAAATCAAAGTAATAAGAGCAATCCGCAATCATAATCACAATTTTTGATGCTTCATACTCAATTGGCCAGTCTCAATAGGTCTCCAGGGGTTTTGGAATCCTCTCCTGAGTTGTCAAACCTCTTTAAAACATGTCAAAATTCCCTCAAAATATTAAACAATAATCTCGTACGCCAGCAAACCGATAATCATCCAAGCCAATTGTTTTTACTCCACAAAGAACTCGTTGAAAAATTCACTCATAGCCTCGGAAAGCCCAAGAGCATCGCACAATCGCAATTATCGACAAACCGGTAGTACAATTCATTTCTCGAGCCCTTCCTCGATGATCCCTTCATTCCATCGTCAGCCATCAACAATAAACCACCTTAAACCCTAAATAAACTTGTGTAATTGAATCTCCACGAAATTCCCAACAGTGTGTATTATATTTTCTGCAAGTGAAAAAAATGAGTCGAGGAAAAAGAGTTGAACAAAAAAAAAAGGAACTAGTGGAGACCCGAGTAAAACCACTGTTTACGATGCCGTTTGCACGCGGATCAGCGAGGTCTACGGGCGAGTGGTTTGGGGGACTGCGAGTGGTGATCACAGAGACGACAATGTCTCCCCAGGAACGCGACTTTTCGCGTCTGATAACCGTTGGTGAACGTAATCGGCATAAATTTGGGTGAACCAATGATTATTGACTGCCCAACACTTCACGGTGATAACCTAGCTGACGCCATGTTTGATTTTCACCAGATTTGACATGGACCCCACCACAGGCCGAGAGACCTCTCGCTGTGTCTCTGTTGGATCTTGTTGAAAAATCGTTAGGGCAACAGAGACGGAGGATTGAATGTATACAGTGAAGTTCCATTCTCATGTAAATATCAGCGGAGTTTTCATGATTAAATTGCAATTTTTCAGTCTTGAATTTGTAATTAGATGTTGGAAGTTCATTTTAATTGTCGAGTGACATATTTGGCATGATAAAATGGGATCGGCCAAGAAAATTATTAACCTGCAGGAATTTAGTCCGTAGAGATTGTCCAGAATCTGATGGAGTCCCTGATGACACCGATTGCATTGACCCTGAGCCTCAGACTTGTCTCCCCCATAAGTTTTTTTTTCTTCTCTTCCTCATTTCCAAAAAATTGTCAAACAATTTGTTTGATTCGCCATTCTCTCGTAGAAGACACCCCAAAACAATTGATAAACCAGTGTCCCTAAAATTCGGAACCTGCCTCATTCTGTAAGTCTCCAGAAGAGAATAATAAATAAAATTGTAAGTTATTAGAAATTTTATTTTGTTAAGAGCTTACACAAAAGAGAACGATGAAATCAGAGTATGTGAATTGAATGAAAAAAGATTATACAATCATCTCGAGTTCCCTGGCGTAATCAATGGCGAGTGTTACGAGATCAGCTGATGGGATGGGGTCCTCTGTCTTCTTTTCGTGAGTTGGACCGAAGTAGAAGTATCCATCTTTGGCCTGTTTCCATTGTTTTTTCGTGGCAAAAGCTAGAGTGTCCTGTTCTGAACTAAGATTGAGCATTCTTGCTGCATCCTTGAGGGAGACCTTGTCGTACGCACTCTCCATGCAGGCGCCAATCTCATTGCGCACCGTATTGAGGAGAATATCGATGAAGAAAGTGTAGGAGGCAGCAGGAACGTTGCCCTTGGCTAGGAAGATCTTGTTGTATGATCCCTCCATCAGACACTGCTCAAGACTGAGAGGATGTCTGATGTAGACATTGGATTGTATCTGATCGGAGGGAAGAAGCTCAAGTTCCGTGTGAAACTCTGCTACCCGATTTTGGGAGAGGAGAAACAGGAGATTCAGGCCCAGTAGTTGATACTTGTAGGCAGACTCAGGAAGGGCTGATTTGTAGTCGAAGTAGTAGCATTTCAATTGGGCCATGTAGCGCTCAAAGGAGGGAATGTCCTCTGCTGCGATGCTCCACTGGGCTCCGATCTCCAGGATGTCTCCTAATGGCATGAAAAGTAGGTTCTACAATTACGTATCAGGGGTAGGAAGTAGTTAGCGTGAAGATTGCGAGTGGAGCTCTGCGTGCAAAGGAGAATCAAACACGTAAGTCTGATCTTGATCTCTAGCAAGAGAAGTGTTGGCTTCTTGGAGGGGTACCAGAACGTCACTGTTGACGAGGATTTCCTTAAGAAATTCCCTGCTCCCTTTCAATATTTTTAGACATCAAAGTCCACTGGTCTTCCTCATTATCTTGCCATTCAGGCAATTCGTGGGAAAATGCTAATGATAACAGTCGTTCTGGTACCTCTCGTGCTCATCATGAAGGCCACACGGAACCTTCAGAACGTCAGCTGCGATCAGCTGGGGAAATTAAAACTATTACAGGGATAATCACTTACGGGCAATGAGCAGCTCCTTTTGTGATGCTGTACTATTTGACGTCGGTAGGAACATTAAATGAGTGAGGCCCACCTGCAGGGACAAACAAGAAACTTTGATGACAATATTCAATGATCTTCTGCGACTCCCATCCCCTACAATCGGGGGATCTCCTCAGATTATTAACAAATTATTGACAAAGATGAGATGATGACAAACAAATTTTATCCTGGCAAGTGAGGTTAGAATTTGATTTTCGCTGATTGTCAGGAGATCTTAATTGTTTGGAGATCAGCTGTTACCTTCAACTGATTCAGCAAGTCCCCACATTTTTTGAGATTGCAGGGCGTTTTGATCCACTCCTGCTTTAAATTCTGATACAGCGTTACTATTTGATTGAGGGCTGTCATTTTGGCTGTCTAGAATGAGGTTATGTGAACAATAAGCACAGGGTTTGGGGGGCGGGAGGGGACCCTGGGGGGGACTAGTGACCGGTGGCGACGACGGGGGCTCTTGTGGCACTATCTACAGTGTCGTCACATTTCCCCAGCTCGGCTTCCCTAGTCAGCTCTGACTCCCATTGGCTTCACGCCTACTTCCACCAGAAACAAAACTGACATCCAACCAATCATTCTCCAGCTATCCACAACCTCCTACACATCAAAATCATTTTTCCACCGAGTTTATTGATTGATTTAAACAACATCTGTAAAACCACACTGTCCACTTCAACAGATGAAACGGTGAAGCATGCGAGAGCTCTGAAAAATCCAGGACACTCTGTTTAATTTATTAAAAATAATCCAAAATCACCAGATCTTGGAGGTCGGCATAGCGTGCACTATACTTTGCCCAGCAGTTTTGTCATCATCTTTACCGGTCTTCGACTTCCTCTTTCCGCAATAAGACACAATGGCGTCTGGAGTGAGTTTAAGAATTTATCATTTTTTCCCACAAGCATCCGCCTAAATAAACAACTAATACGATTTCTTGGGGTGTATTTGGATTAACCAATTGTTCAATTAATTCATTGTGTAATTATTTTTTTTCACAGACTCTGTACACGTACCCAGAGAATTTCCGGGCTTATAAGGCACTGATAGCGGCCCAGTACTCGGGTGCTCAGTTGAAAATTGCTGATGACTTCGTTTTTGGGGAGACTAATAAGTCTGAAGGGTTTCTCAAGAAGTTCCCTCTGGGAAAGGTGAGTTACTGAGCTTGTGGAGTGATTCAATGATTCGGGCTCGAGGGGATTTTGGCTCAGTTGGGCCACTGGAGTGGCAACTTTTTGGTTATTTTTTTTTTGTGTATTCGGGATGAATGGGTGGAAAAATTGGGCTACTGGTGGCATATGGTAGGGAAGGATGCCAACGATCTTGTTGGGAGGTTTTATTCGAGCTTCAGGACATCTTTGGGATTCAATTCTCTGGCTGTATTTGGTTTTGTCGGACCAATTCCTCCGAGAGTATGATATTTCATCAGCTGCAGACGTGCCATAACCTCAACAACTGTAAACAAGATGAGATCTCGGGGAGACCTGAGACACCTCAAGTGCAACAGACTCGTTATTTTAATATGCAGTAATGATTGTTACAACAATTGTTCGCGCTAGCTAGCACACGATCTCATATGTCATTGCATCAGCTGATGATTTCTCCTGGGGAGCCATTTTTTCGGTGAAATTTTCAAGAGTTGTCATTCAAACAAACACCCAACCTTCCTCATTAATATCTCGTAAATTAAATCTTTGAATTGTTTAAAAAAATCAAGAAAACGTGAGGACAAATCCCCTTTTGTCGCAATGAGTTGAGGCACTAATTAAAATTCTGTAATTACTGAAATATGTTAATAACAGCAACAATTTAATTTTACAGGTCCCAGCATTCGAATCCAAGGATGGAAAGTTCCTCACAGAGAGCAACGCAATCGCCTACTACGGTGAGAAATCATTACCTGGATTATTTAAACAATTTTTAAAACAAATTTCCTTCTCCAAGTTTTCAATATTTTGCCCACTTCTTCACTAAAAAATTAAGCAACACTTTCTGCAATTTTTTTTTGTTCAGTTCAGCTGTTTTGATGATTAATAAACTCATTTGATGATTTATTATTTAAAGTGGCCAATGAGCAGCTGCGGGGAAAAACTGAAGCTGAACGTGCTGAGGTGATCCAGTGGTTCAGTTTTGCTGATTCTGAGATTCTTCCAGCAAGTTGTGCCTGGGTATTCCCACTTCTGGGAATAATGCCATACAACAAACAGGTACTTATAATTAATAACCAATGAATCCCAAAAAAATTCTCAATTAAATTACCTTAAATTAATTTACCAAGTTCCCCAATTTTTTCCTCCCTCAAAGGCGAAATTTTGAATTGTCATTGAACTTTCGTAACTCAGGGAGGAATACTGAGGGTTATCGATCAATTATCGTCGCAGTAGTTCATCTGCTGGGCAATTGATTGGTATCAACAAATCAATAAACCGTTAATGACGAAGTTCTCAGTACCTCATCGGGAAGTGATGAAGTTTGAGAGGGAGTCCCTGTCAAACTACTCCAATGATGAAGAAAAATTGATTTTGCCCTAACCAACAATCGCTTTCAGACAATTGAGCATGCCAAGGAGGACGTGGCGAAGGTCCTGACAGCCCTGAACACTCACCTGCTCTCTAAAACCTACTTAGTCGGTGAGCGGATCACCCTAGCCGACATCAGTGTGGCAATGACACTTCTCCACCTCTACCAGTACGTCCTGGAGCCAAAACTCCGGGAGCCCTACCAGAACGTGAACCGATGGTTCCAGACCATTGTTAATCAACCAGAAGCTGTCAAGGTCATCGGGCCCTTCAAGCTGGCCGACAAAGCCCTAGAGTACGACCCGAAAAAATTCGCCCAGCAGGGAAAGGTGCCTAAACAAATCAAAGACTTGCGGTATCATGGGCCGTCTTCGTCTCCAACCATGTCGCATTGTACCCCAGGAGCTGTACTCCATGTACAGACTCTCCCGGTGACCAAGGGAAACCATGGAAAACCCTGGCCGACATGGCGTCCATCAACCAAGCTTCATCGGGGAAACTTTTTTTTTCTCCAATGATTATTGGGGTCTAGACTCCCGTTCGACGGTTTCCGAGAGATTAAAAATCCCATGCCCCAGGCCGGACTCGAGCCCGCTCCACGCGGGCTCGACGTCCGGCCGTGCGCCTCAAGGGCCGGGGGGAATAATCGATCACCTCGAAATCTCCGTCGCTCATTACACGTGAAATACTGATTAAATCGTCAGCAGACAGAATTTCTGTCTTGCAGAAGTCATTCACGGAGGTCGGAAATTATGTTTGCTCCTGATTTAATAATTATTTTTCTTGTAATTGGTCACGGGGGTGTCGAGGCTGCGAACTATTACACCCGGGCCTTAAAGTAGCTCATCAGTCACCCAAATTTTTGATCCTCAACTTGAGAATGAGTATTTCAATTAGCGGCTGTCCTTCCTCAACAGTCCAATTGAAATCAATCCAATTAAATATTAATAGCCTAAAAATTCCTGAATTGTTTATTGAAAAATTTGTCTGCAGTCGAAGAAGGAGAAGGAGCCGAAGGAGAAGAAAGAGGCCCCGAAGAAGGAAAAGGAGGAGGAGCCAGCTGAGGAGCTTGACGCCGCTGATGCGGCCCTGGCAGCCGAGCCCAAGACCAAGGATCCCTTCGATCTTCTACCAAAAGGCAACTTCAACATGGACGACTTCAAGCGGTGCTACTCCAACGAGGACGAGGCCGTATCAGTTCCCTACTTCTGGGAGAAATTCGATCCCGAGAACTACAGCATCTGGTTCGGCGAGTACAAGTACAACGACGAGTTGAGCAAGACATTCATGTCGTGCAATCTCATCAGTGGAATGTTCCAGCGTCTCGACAAGATGAGGAAGGCTGCGTTCGCCAGTGTCTGCCTGTTTGGGACTGACAACAACAGCTCAATCAGTGGCATCTGGGTATGGCGTGGACAAGACCTGGCATTCACAGTGAGTTAACCTATTTCTGCCCATTAGATCATTATTAATTAGCCAATCGTCCCCTAATGGCGATGTTGGTCCTTGGAGACAATTGTTCATCAATATTTGGTTATTTTGCGGTTATCAGCTGAGCCCAGACTGGCAAGTGGACTACGACTGCTACAACTGGAAGAAACTCGACCCCAAGGATTCAGCGTCCAAGAAACTTGTCGACAAATACCTCAGCTGGACAGCCAGCGACAGCCAAGGGCGCAAGTTCAAGGAGGGCAAGATCTTCAAATAGAATCCGTCGCTTTACAATCAGAGGAGGAGAACTTTATTCAACGCGAAATAAACATTGAAACATAATACCATCAAAGCACTCATTTTTATCGATTATAAACTTCTCTCTTCCTCGCCTCCTCCTCACCCCCGTTTTTTTTTATTGCTAAATGATGGATTGTTATTTTAATTAAAGACGAGAATTCGAATAAAAATGCCGTTTATTATTCATCTCTGCGTGTGGTCGTTTATTACTGGCGTGAGCGTCCGAATGTCTGTTGCAAAATTGAAGAAGACGTCCTGGAAGTCACTGATGACGATAAGAAAAATGAAGAAATGCCTTTGTTTATAGAATTTTAATTTTATAATACAATTCTCTCAACATTTGCTGTCTGAAGACGATGAATTCGGTATTTCCAAAATGATTAACCTAAAATTCTGGAACTGGTGTCAAGAGCTGATTAAAATCCTCTCTCGGTGAGCCAGTCTTTAACCAGCGACACGTGATCGCCGCGGAATTTGATGACCCCACTGGGCTCCAGGATTTGGGAGCCAACCGGACGACGAGTGACTTCCTCCAGATATTTTTTGAGCTCATCGTGCAATGCGATAATGTCTCCCTGAATTCTCCTGATGACTGTCAGTCTTCTCAAGCCGCGGTTGGATCTCTTCAGGTAGACTGGCTGTTGATGATTCTTCGAGCGCTCTATGTAGTACGGAGAGGACTTGGTTATATCTGCAATGAAAAGTTAAATAAACAATGAAAATGAAATTTGAGCAAGTGTGCAATGAATTGGTAAAGTTGGCTCAGCTGACGAACTTTGTGAGTATTTTATTTCTTGTCTTTTATTATTTGTTATTTTATTTTTGTCAGAAGAGATTCTAGGGACCTCCAGGAACTCTAGGACTCCCTGGAGACGTGCTAATGTTGAGGAGATAGTCTGGATGAACACGTTTTGAGTTGATAAAAAAATTGTCTGGATATCTTGGGTTGAAGTGATCGAAATTTGGATTTACCTTTTTGTGCTTTCCACCCGGAAGGCAGATTGTCAATGTTTTTTGGAGGATTAGGTATGTGCATCAGTTTCAGATATCGCTCCACGAATATCCACTCCTTTGGATCTCGAGAGACCTCAAAATCTGTGTACATGGTGTCCTCATTGTACACTGGAGAGGTTTTGAAGCTGGCCCATCGTTTCGCCAACTGTAATATATTTTTTGTTTATTATATCTGAAGAAATAAGAGATTACTCTCCCCGAGAATCCCTAGCTAGTGATACGCCTGATCATTTGTGCTTGGAAGCATTGAAATCACTCGAGTCTTCAATTGTTGCCTGAGAATTTATCTACAGACGTGTTGAACAGTGAGATGTGGCCGAAGAGGTGCTGAGGAGCTGAAAGGAGACAGTCGTCTGGCTGTCAACCACTCGATCAATTGCCTGAACTGTACGAACAACGTCGAGAGGCCATGGAGAGACCTCACGGACTCCTTGTCCAGGTGTGGGGGCTTCGAGAGTCCTCTCAATCACTTCACTTTGGGCACACTCTCTCACTCTTCCACACTCTCGTGAATTTCTTGCACGAATTTAATTAATTTAGTGTGACGTGAACGTCACACACTTCGAGGATGTCCGGCATCTGCAGGTCAATCGCAGAAGTTTCTCTGGATCATCCCTTAATCGTTCACTGCGAATATCTATCAAAGAAAGAAATCGATTGGGAGTGATCCCCAACACATGTCTCGACGAGCCTTAACCTCTAAAAAAAATAAACACCTCAAAAAAGGATTGTCATCTGCTGAATCAGTTGCCCCAATTGCTAGACAACCTGAATAATCTCCTATCCAACCCGAAATATCGCTTGGACGACAGATATCATCGCAAAAGCCCAATGAACAGACGTATATACCTAAACCTAAAAATACTGGTCAGCCCGAATGATCCCCTAAAAAAACAATTCCCCAATGATTCTCCAATACTCACATTCATGCCAAAGGCATCCCCCAGTGAGCCCACCCTTTCAATTTGCCTTGAATACTGCCGGCACGTAGACAGCACGGAATGTGCAAAAATCCGTAGGGCCGCCATTTTGACTCTGTTAAATATAAGGGTCGATGTGGTCAGCCATTGACGTATGTTCACGGGCGCGTCTTTCCTCTCGTTCTCGTGTGCCTCTCAACTTAGCCATCCCAATGTATCCAACCCCAATTTCCTAATTTCACACCTCCAATCATCCCCCCCAAGTGCATAAAGAGCCCACCATAATGCAATCCCCGACGCCCCCCCTCCAAAAGCTTGGAATTTCCAAACGTCCAAGACAACATCAAAACCTAACATAGGGAGGACAGTACCAGAGCCGACTTCAGAGAAGATTCGACTCAGTGTTGAACCATATCCAGTTGACAGTACTGATAAAAAGGATGTTGCGTTTACAGAGTTGACAAAAGTGCCAGTGAATAACTCAGTCAATCCCCTCATTCTCCCCAATTCCCACTCGTAAGTTATCACAAACGAACCTCATTCTACACCATCAGTGCAACTCTACAGCAGTGTTCTCTTCCCAATGCATTAACCTTCTTTCGTGGCAAATTCGGACTCCCTATTTTTTTTCTCTCGTAGGAGTGGGGGACAGCCAATCACTGGGGAAAGCGTCTAGAGTAGTGGGCAGTACTCCTCGCCAAAGAGGGTTAATATTCCTTACATTAAGGAGTAAAAATCAGTGTCGAATAGTGCTCCCCTAAATTTCCAATTCACCAAGTGTCCCAAGTCTAAAGACAACCATCAGTACAAAGAGACGATAAACATATGTTCTGTGATTCTATTTATTAACTGGTGACTGTCTAAAAGTGATAATGAACAGTCATTAAATCATTCTTAATTAATTAAAGAGCAAAATTTATTCATACAAATCACTCATCGATGATATAATTCGCTGGATATCATCCTGCCCATCTTGAGCAGGTCATTTTTGCTCCTCCCTACCCTCCCAACCCGTTCCAGTATCATTGAGTTGTTGGAGTTGTGTGTCCATTATCATGGAGGGGTGGATTTCCTCGGAATAGGGGAGCCAGCGAAAAGGGGAATACTGAAGCAACAGACGAATGGGAAGCAACATGTTACAGGGACCAAGGCGTTAGCACAAATAGACTATATATCAATATTACAATAATTCGCCAGCAGATGGTGGTAGTGGGAAAAAGCAGCAAGTAGTACCAGGCGTATAAGAGGCAACCCTGCAACGGTACTGGTGTGTGTTTTTCCACGGGTTTAACATTGTTAAGTTATTCCCGTTGTTTCATCCTGTTACAACAATATACCGAAACAAATTTCGGCCTCATTGGTAAGTTCATTATGATCATTAACTAATGGTTTTATATTGAAGGGCTTGATCACTCTCCATGACGTCTAATAATCCAGTGAAAAATGCTGGCGACTCCGACTTTTCTCCGACCTTTTGTTTATTCGTGGCGGATTCTCTCACTCTTCTTTTTCCTCTGAGTTACGTCTACTTCTTTTTTTTTTCCTCTCTCTCTCCTCTCTTTTCATCAACTTTTCAAGTCTTGCATGAGCTTTGGAATGATTGTATGGGCGCTCGGCAGTGAGTGGTTGGTTGGTGGGAATTTTTTTTATCTTCTCTCCATGAAAAATTTCTTCAACGAATGATGATATGCTGAGGGAGGGCGAAGTTTAGGTATTTCGTTGGGTATGGGTATCGCGATATCGCGCTGGGAAAATATCGCGAGCGTTCCGTTGTTACAACGTCTCCATTGCGGTGTGCCCCCCTGTTGGTGAGAACTCACGCCACAGTTTTCGTAGGATTTTTCATGTGTAGTGAGAGAGAGAGATTGGAGGAGTGGTAATGCAAAGTTTGTCACGTAAATTTTTTTTACATTTCGCCTGGATGTGGAGATTGGGGACTTTGGGAAGTTGCCGAGAGCTGGTGGCCTGGAGGGAGAGGGGCGGGGAGGGTAGGGAGGTTGGTTGGCTGAATGTGTGACTTAGACGGGTTTGAGGGGATATGGATGAAGTGGGCCTGACTTAAGACTTGCTCCTTCACTCTGAAATGGTTGTCAAGACGTTTTGGGGCATTTAATAGGTTTTCAATGCGGACTCCTGGCGTTGGGGGGATATATCGGTTGGGAGGGGAGATTTTTTGGGGAATACTCGACGGATTTTTCTAGTTCAATTGCAGGGTATTTTTGGTTGGGGGAGATGGTGAGGCGGGCCACGATCAGGAAGAGGAAAAATGGGGGATTGGGAGGGCCAACCCATTTGTTGATGCTGAATTTTCGTTAGCATTCACCAGCCTCTGGCCCATACGATCGGGGGGAGAGTTTGTTCTCACAATTTGCGAGCATTTGGGGCTTAAATGAGTGCTTTGTACACGACCCCAATAGATCATACCCAGAGTCTAAACCATCTGAACCATCGGGGGAGTCAGGGGGGCCAGGATTATCACTTGAGACGTCACAGAATATTATTTAATGGGATCTGGGATTATCCTCAACACAAAATTAACGAGAGTTTTTTACCTTAAGTAGCAACTCGACAACTTTACACATGACCTCCGGAGGTTGTCAATCTCGTCACCAGGTTCAGACGGGGTTTTCCGACTCTCCGAGGGCTATAACGACATCCGTCAGGGGATTCCTCGTAGACCGGCTTACGAATCTCTTATTTCCTCCCCAAAATTCCCTTAAAAAATTGAGACAATGGCAGGCGTGATTCGTTGGCGTTCCTCGTGGTCCCCTTGTCGACGCCCATCGGCCGGGCGCAAAGCGACATTTCCCCTCGGCCCTCCCCGAGGAAAGTACGAATTTCCTTTGCAGGAGTTCTTGAAAAATTGTTTGAACCCTTGCTGGTGGGCAATGATACAATTCCAATTTTTTACGTAACAAAATAAATTGAAAAAAAATTAATTGGTTAATTTTCCACTTCGATTTCTGTCGCGGGGGGACTCCTGGCCTATCCTACCCCCTCGTCTAGTCTTCATCTGGCCCGGATGTCTAACCCCTCGCGTTTTTCCATTTTTCCCTTCCCCAAGCCCCTCATATTCTCCCCGGTCACAATTTTTTACATAATAAAAGCTGCCAAGTTCATTGAGAAAGTCTAGAAGAAGAGGGTATAAACCAAGTCTCCAGTTTACCTTCTCCACTTGACAGTTCCAACATTTGGAGTATTATTACATTAATATCAGCTGCTCATTGCTGCTGTATACCATCAGAAGCTTCTGACAGAGCTCGCGAATGATCTCCATTTATTTAATAGTATTTTATTTACAACAATCAGGCGTCCCGTCACCTCATGTATTTTCCAAATATCCTCATTATAACCACAATCAGCTGACTGAACAGTCTAGCTCAATGATGAAGCGATAATGAGGCATTAATTTACCACGTTTTGTTCGAGTAGATATAGTTTCACTCGAGAAGCGATAATTCTAGTCTCCGAAGATAAAGAAGCGACTAATATTCGAGGGGAAAAGGAGTTCTGGAGATAAGATTTGAGGCTCATCGTGACAATGTGATACAGGAGTGAAATGTTCGAGTAAATAATATTTCAATACAATATTACTGAATATTTTCGGCCACTAGACGTTCCTCGGGTGGTAATTACAAGTGAGTGAATTTTATTTTTGTCCGGCAATGATTATTATTCAGACATTCATCTGCACTGCTCACTCCAGATGTTCACGATAACAAAAGTCTGAGGGGATTGATGAAATGGAACTGATTTCCTCTGCTGTTCTGACATTTTGTGGATAAACTGAATAATCTAAATTCCTCAAAGCCTGGGTAAATACATTTTGGGGCATTAATGAAATAAAAGAACAATCGCCAGTCGAGTCCTGGGTGAGGGTGGCAAGCACTCGGAAATGACTAGTTTGCTCGCTGGCACTAGGGCAAACCCCTAACCTGTATCATCCCTTCGTCAAACTTCACGTATATCTCGTTTAAGCTAAGTCGCCAGGAATAACGCGTCCGTAGTCGAGTCAGCACGAAGTCCGCCCACTCTGGCAGAAGTGGAAAGATATTTCTGTAATCTCCATCGAATTGTCCACATTTTGAGCCCAAAGTCGTCCTGAAAGCAGTCAAAATGGCGTTCATTAGCAGGATCACTCAAATTGTTTATCATCCCCTGGGGATGTCTCCTTCCTTCCCATTCGCTGGGGGTTTTTTACCTTCCTGGCAAACTATTGACAGAATTGTTGAAGAAGAGACTACTCCTTTTCATTTCCTAATTTTTTAATTACCTTTTGTCTAGTTATTTAATTGCCGAGCGTCCAACAAGCCACAAAATGGCCCCAGTTTCGTTCGAGTGTCGACCTAAAAATTGATTGTAAATATAATGGGCCATTGGCCACCCACGTTTCCCCCATTTTCCGAGCGCAGTCACGAGACGAATCTCAGTCAATAGCCTACGGTGGGGGGTATCGTGTCGCGCGTGGGTGGGACTAATCTCGATCCTTGCGAATTGATCGTTAAGTTTCACGAAACCCATGGACTAAAACTCTAAGATTCCCAGAGGGGCCTCAGAGTAATTTTCCGTAGCTCTGCCGAGGCAAAATTGGCGTACTTAAGGACATTGTGTGCTTATAATTATCTCGGCGACGATAAAACAGTCGAATCTGCGCACGAGATGGCATATCCTGTGCGCAGATTGGACAGTATGGGATTGAGTACGTAATTTTAATATGACAGACAGTGGTAAAATGTTGTTTCAGGAGCCCAATGTGGGTTGAAGTGAGATGGCATCCAGGGAAAAGAGACCCTTAGCGCCTGCCTCAAAATCAAAGCAGAAGGCAAACAATGATCCAGCTCTGCCAGCCTCTACGAGCAAGACCAAGAAGGCCAAACTGTCTCCCTTCATACTAGAAGCAACAGGTAGCAAGCTATCCCCCAAACTCGAAGCCAGCCTTCCACGGAAAAAAGTACTGACAAGTCTCAAATGTAAAAAAAAACTGCGCGCAGTCAAGTCGAATTTGATCAAGGGTAAAGCCTCGAAGAGCACGCCCGTGAAGAATCTGAAGCGAATTACAAGTCAAGCACCAAATAAAAGTAGCAAAGCAACCCTAACGCAGATTAAAAAAGTGAGATTCTCACCGAAGCCAGTGGAGAAGGAGCTCTCACAATCAGACAAAAGTGACCTAGCGACGTCGCGAAACAGTCCAAAGACAACTCGAAAGTTGAGGCTCTCCCCCTGCTCAGATCCTCAAAAAAGTGCCAAACTAACTAGACGTACTCTTCACATCAAGGAGGAGATCGATCCCGATTTGAAGTACCTGAAGAATCACAAATCCAATTCCCCAAACGATCAAAAAAATTCACGCACCCGACTAGAATCACCACTGCCAAGATCCACGATCGACTCAACAATTGACGACGTCTTGGCAATGGTGAGTGACAGTGAGTTAGACTACTCAGGCTTGTCCTCGGAGGGTAAAGTGACTCGAAGTAAAAGAATGATCGAGGACAAATCAGTTTTGACTGAGCACGAGATTAAAAAGGAGATAATCGATGAGACTTACGATGAGGAGGAGTCGACATCGACTGACGATCTCCAGACTGCCATAGATATCAAGGAGTCCAAGAGAAGACTGAGCCAAAGGAGCTTACGCAATGGCAAACTCCGTCAGCTGGACTCGTCGCAGTCCGACGAGCTGAAGAAGGCCCGTCGCTCGAACCCTGACGAAATGCCAAGTGAGGCGGTCGAGGACATGATATTAGGCGAAAAATTGGAGTCCCGACGCCCGGAGATCACCATTGGCGATATCTCGCTGTCCCTAACCTCAGACTCAAAACTGCCGGACGTAGATCTGCCAATTCCCCCAGAATACGAGACCAACAACAACAGTGGTGTACCAGAAATCGATGGTGGCCCAACGCTGCGATCTAAAACAAAAGCAAAAAGTACAGACTCTCAGATCCGAACTGAGGATGAAGAATTCTACATTATCGAGCCCCTCGACGACTCTAAGAAGGCCCAAAGCTTCGGCAAACTGTCGCTCCATAAAACACCAGCAAAGCGTCGATCATCCCTCAACATTGATATTAAAAAGACAATGGGCTCGATGTACGGCAATGAAAAATCCGACGGAGCAACTCCAAAATCTCAGATCGACCAGATGATTGAGAATATCAAACTGACAATAGCTAAATCAATTGAGAGTAAAATATTCGGCCCAGAGAAGGCGCTGGGCCTCTCCAAATCCTTCGAGTCCACAATTCCCCTGAAAATCGAGGAGATCATTGTTCCCGTGAGCACCGAGACCCAAAAACAAAATTTAGATCCCCCCGAGATTGTCATCGATGACGATCAGGCCAACGGATCTGACAGTGCTAAAGAGATCTCTCTGGAAAATACTTCTGATAACATTAATCATAGTTGTAATAGTAGTACCAGTAATAATACTGATCATAGTAATGATACAGTGCCCAAGGTGGCAGACACTGCCAAAGAAATTGAAAAACTAGTCATGGGCGATGAGAGTGGTGAAATCAATTTGATTATTAATTCAATCAAGGATTCGTCTAGCAGAACTGATGATATAGAATGCAGTGATAAAATGGAGAATGAATCTCAGAATTCTAAAGAGCTGGAGATAATGAGTGAGGTTGAAAAGACCGAGGAAGTGATGACTGAGTGCGATGAAGAGGATGACAAAGAAAAGGAAGAGAAGCGTTTGATGGAGCGAGAAGGCCTTGACGAGGTGGAAAAATCCCTGGATATATCCGAGAGATTGGAGAATCCACTGCAGCTGGAGACGATTGAGAGTATCTCCAGGGAACTAGAGAGCCTGATTTCCGAGTCTTCTCTGATCGAAGTGGCACCTAGTGAAAATAGGGAAGAAGGTGTTGATAAAAGTGATTGTAACGATGATATTGATGAAGCTCCCGAGGGCGTTGATGAGCCGTTGGAGCCAAGTCCCAGCTCGATTGTAATTTCCGTTGAAGAGCCGGTGGTTGAGCGGTCAGACTCACCTCAGAATACGCCAGAAGGGATTCCAATGTCCCCTGAGGACGGCAAATCAGTTGCATATCGTGCGAAAGCAACGGAGCCCATTGAAACCGTTGAACAAAGTACGGAAAAGCCGCTGGAGACTCTGGAGTTTCCGCCGGAGTCCAGCAAATCGCCTGAGATTAAACAAGAGGACGGCAAGCGGGTCCTCCGCACCCGAGACAAACCCCGAAAATCTGAGAAATCCCGGACGAGTGAAGGGCCTGACTCTCTGGAGTTGAAGGTTAACGTGGAGTTAGAGAATCCTTCGACAGATTCGAACGAGTCTGAGGACACCGAACGACAGGATTCTCCTCAACTGGGGGAGACAACGGACTCGATAAAAATCGAGGAAGAGTATCAAGGGAGGACCAGGAGGAGTAGGGATATCAAGAGACGTCGAGAGGATGTCTTTCTCATTCAGAGCACTTGTCAAAAGTCCAAGAGGAACCGTCGGGAGCCGAAGAAGACCGAACAAAATAAAGAGGAGACACTTTTGGATAATGAAGTGGCCAAGATTAATGAGAATAATCGTAATTATTCGGAGGAGAAGTTTAACAAACGTCTGGAGGGCACTGAGAGTCTTCGGATATTCTCCGAGCATAATCGCAGTGGTAGGACTGAGGAGATTGATCGAAGTAAGTCCGAGAATGATATTGAGTCGGTGCAGGAGACGTCTGAATGTGTGGAGAGATTCAGGGGGGATGCGTGTGACAGTGGTAGGCTGAAGGACCTGGACACGAGTGGAATCCAGGAGACACCTGGCCTGAGTGAGACTATCCAGAAGGACTGCGATGAGGCTTCGACCTCTGGGGAGTCCACCAGGAGTATCTCAGTACCGAAAATCATGGAGACACCTGAGGAGGCTGCCATGAAGGAGAAAATCCTGCTGATGTTGGGGCTGGAGTCTGCCGAGAAGGCCGCCGAGCGGAAGAAGGCGAAGATTGAACAGTGCACTGGAGGCCTCAAGACGGTTATCCGGGTGCCCAAGGACTCGGGGAAGGAGAAGAAGAGGTCAAGGTCACCGCTCAAGATGGTACTCAAGCAGGGACGCGTTGACGGCGATGGAGACTCGCCGGAGTTTTACACGATTCAGAAGGAGGTGAGGGTTTTTTGTTTTTGCTTTTTTGTTTTGCTTTTGTTTTTGCGCATTCTCAGGCAATACTCGAGAGGAATATCCTCGTTATTTATTGAATCAATTGTTGCAAATTGCACTTTGTTTGGAGTTAAGGCCCGGGTGGACGCCCAACCGCACGTTTATCCGCATTGTTTTTGTTTTGATTTTGGTTTCTGGGTATTACGGAAAATGGGGGCCCGTGGAGGCGCCTTTGGAGACTAGGAAATCAAAACAAAAATAGTCTAGATGACGGTCGGCGCGGGGGTACACCCGGGCCTTGATGTCATTCTTATTTATTTTCCTGTTGGCTCAATTAACGAATTATTGTTGTTTATTTTACAGCTCGGAACTAGTGGGTTGGGAGATACCAGTTCTGGTGCGAACCGAAAGTTCTCTACTAATCACAGACAATCTTGCGGTAATCCGGGTTGCGGGCATAACTACATAATTAATCAACACCAATTTTCCTACATCCTAATTCAGTAGTTCACCAGTTGACATCTTTTTTTATTCAATTTGTTTTTGGTTTTACTAATGATTAATTCGACAATTCCTGCATGAGAAAATTGAGAAAAGAAGATTATCACATGAATCTGCAAAATATTAACATATTTTGCAACTCTCACTTTGATTTACTGATTTATTTGTGCTGATGTAGATGAGGATCCGGAGGATACGGCGTCTAAGGACAGACAGAGTCTGATTATTCCAGAAAAATCCTCGTCCTTTTCCATTCATCCGGGCCGTCTTTGTGCGGACGTCTGCTGTTATTGCTTTGGGAAATTCGGCTCGCTCGATACGCCGATGCACTTGGCCCAGATGAAGTCCGATGAGAGGAGGAGGAAAATATTGAGTGTCGAGAGACATCTCACGAAAGACTCGTGCTTGTGTGATGCCTGCTATCGTCATGTTGATAGAAAAGTGAGTCATTATTTACTGATCCATTCATTAAACAAACTCATCAGCTGTGGCTTCAATTGATTACCCTCAATAAATCCTCATAAAATCAACTGGACCCATATTTTATTATTCAGGCGAATACCAGTCCCACAAATGTATCCAAACCCCAGAGACAGCACCGCCAGCTGATGGTCTCCAAATGTTCGGCGAGGGAGTGCAGAGACTCCGCGAGACATATCGTGAAGCGTCGGTGGCTGTTGAAAATAAAATCATGCCTTCAAAATCAGGTAAAGACACAGCAAAAAGTCCAAAGCAAAAGCTCAACATTCTTTGACACTTTGTTTGGGGGTTATGAGTTTTGAAGAATATTCTCTCGCCAACCTCTGCCCATCTACGACTGAAGAAAAATATATTTTCAGGTGGACATCGACTGGGAATCGAGTCAGCACACATCCATGTCATTTTGCATCTCTCACTACGCGACAATCGAGCGCTTTCTGACTTGCGCCCTCTGCAAGCGTCGCCTGGTCCGCAATCACACACACCTCCTGCCGGTCAGTGAAGCAGACGAGTTAAATCGCATTCTTCCCCAACAGGGTGTCCCCATCTTTCTGGTATCCGGCACATTCGTTTGCAAACTGTGTCGCTACTATACTCAGCTTCAACTGAAGTACAAAGACGTGGAGAACATGAACGTGAGCCATCGTTCATTCGCGAAAAGCTATCGCAAGAGAATCCTCTACAACAACAATCTCGATATCGATGACGACGAGGAGGAGCCAGCTCAAAGTTTTCAATCCAAGGATGCTAAAGAGAAGGAGAAGGAGAAGGAGAAGGACAAGGAGAGGGAGAAGGAGAAGGAGAAAGAGAAGGAGAAGGACAAGGAGAAAGACAAAGATCGAAAGTCGGGGAAAAAATCAAAGTATCATAATCAATTAACCAAAACAAATCTATCAAAGTCCCCGGAGAGTAACACATCGTCGGAGAAATCAACTCCAGAGCCACCAAAAGCTGACAATCTAGGGGAGCCTGAGCCGAGGGAATCTGAACGACGAGTTGATGGGTCTTCATCGATAACTGAACAAATGTTAGATCTGGAGAGTACTGTTGAGAAGTTGAAAAAGCGAAAGGCACTGGATCAACACCTCTACTCGACTGACTCGCCTGTCTTCTCAGACAGCAGTAATGTCAATGTCGTGGAGATTCTGGCGATGGACAAAGAGGAAGTCACACTCACACGATTACCGAAGAAGCCCAAATTGTCCAGCAATCAGACTACGAACACGAACGATATAACTCCAGTGGTGCAACGATTGGGAGCTAATCCATCGATAAGCGTGCGTACCCTGTTCCCGGGCGAGGAGGAGATGGGTCTTCATGCCAACATAGAATTCTCAAATATCCGGGAAATAACACCTCAAGGATGGGAGAAGTGTGCGACAATAATTCAATACGATAGAGACACAAAATTACTTTGGCAGGAGTTGCAAAGACCCTACGGCAATCAGAGCTCATTCCTCAGACACCTCATCCTCCTGGAGAAGTACTACAGGTCTGGTGATTTGGTTCTCGCTCCGAATGCATCGAGAAATGCTATTAATTACTCGACATCGGTGCAGAATCGATTGATATCGTATGAGGGACCGGAGAAAATAGACGAACCAATTACCGAGCCCATTCCCACTGAGTTCCATCACTCGAAGAGATTCAGCGGTGGTTACTTGATGGAGAGAGACCGAAGTTCTCTGCCTGGTAATAGTGGTATAACAACACCAGTGACTCCAGTCACATTGTCAGTCACACAGACTGTCTCCACTCCCTCAAAAGTCACTCCAGCCAAGACACCATCAAAAAGTAGTCCATCGAGAATTTTAAAGATGAATTCAGGTGTTTCGATAATTAAGAAGCCTCCACCAAATCTCCAACGCCTCAGCTTACCCTCCAGCAGTGGCACATTGCCAGCCAATGGTTCAGCTAAACGCAAAGACGCTTTCCCGAGCAAAATCACGGGCACTGGGACATCTGGTGGCAAAGTCTTTCAACTCAGTGAGCCCGATTTCAAGCGACTCCAGAGCTTGAAAAAACAGAAAATGATGAATGAAAAAATCAATACAACCAGCAGCACCAAGCTGAGCAATCTCCAGTATCAGAAGGCACAAATAGCTGCCCAAACCCAGTTCCAGAAGCACTTGAGAATGCAACAGGAGATGCTGAGCCGCCAGAGTCGTGGTGATTTTGAGCCACTTATTTGTGATGTGAGATCATTGGCTAATGAGAATACTCCAGCCCAGAATCTTCTTAATAATTTAAATCTGCCAAAATCAATTCAGGTTACCACTAAACCATCCAACAGCCCCATTCCCATTTTACCAAAAATTCCCAAATCACTTACTGTTATACCACAGACTATATCCCGGAATGTGGACAAGTGACGAGTGAGAATATGGAGGGGGAGGAAGAGGCGAACAAGAGTAGGATGATGGACAATTAGGGGATTTGACGCGACGTTATGACAGGAGAGGAGAAATATTCGAGGATGGGCCACGACGATTGTGTCATTATTGCGTGGTTTGTATTTTTTATGAATTGTTATTCGAGGGGGATCGCTGAATTTTTCCCTGGATTGAAAATTGTAGAGTATTCGATCTGCTGGCGAGGGCTGAAGGGGTATCGATTGATTGTGATGTTTTTCGTTAATCGAGAATTTATTGATCATTCAATTATTCTCAATGTCAATCGATAGCCCTTTTTATGGGAGTACCCTTGGAGGGACAGTTTCCGGGGAAGAGCCAGAAGAAAAAACAATTTTTTTGGGCCATGAGAAGGCTCTCGACGGGATTCAAGTGATCAGCTGATTTCTCCGGCACTGATTGCTCTCCAAATCGTTACATAACCTCCAGGGCAGCCCTCGATCCTCGCAGTGACAGCCCTCGATGCATTACATCTTACCATTTTCATACTGATAACGTAATATCAACAATTGTGTTATACGAAGATAAATCTTATATAGGGGGGGATAAAATATATTTCTATGGAGACGATAAAATGAGTAATTGAAAGTAAACATTGGAAGAACAAATGAATGTATCAGTAATTGGTAATCGATCATTTGATAGTGACGGAAATTAAATGTTGAAAAGTGCCTAATTGTCGTTGAAGAAAGAAAAAACGTTGGACTCGAATGGAGTGCATTGAACAATCAGTGAGGACAGAGACGCCGAGCGTTGCTAGTTTATCATTATACATAGATTAATTACTGTAATGATTATTTAATTTGAAAATCCTTATGACGTATAGCACTCCTCTAGCAGGGAACTTTTGAATTGAATTGAATGGAGGAAGAAAACGTATGTTATCATTGATCAATCTACATTATATAACTGACGATTGTATCCTCAACGCATCATTTTTATTAATTTTCTCGTATTTTCATTTATCACGGATTAATCATTGAACGTTGATTTATATTAAAAACATTTTTGTAGGCCTCTATCGGTTTAGATTAATAATTTATGATTTTGCTGGTGTAGTTTCATCGAATAAATGAATTTCAAGTGAATGAAAAAAAAAATGGGAAATTGAGCAATTTCGCATGATTTTTTTCCACCATAAGTTCATGAAATACAGAAGAAATTGTGTTAAGTTCTATTTATTACGTGACTCGTAATTGTTGTAAATACAAATATAATGCAAAATATTTTCCTTATTTTTTAGTTTTTGGGTGCGACCAATTGTCAAGTTTTATTAATTATTGATAATTATGACATAATACCCGCAACTGATTTATCGATTACATCATTTTATTATTATCATCGATGTCATTGATAGGAAAAATATATAAAATGCTTAGATATTCGCGGCGCATTTGGGGATTTATGCTAATGAATGTAAATCATTGATGAGTATCACGTGAAAGCGCCTTATCAACAATCACAAGTTCTTGGGAGTGACGAAAGAAGCAGAGCTACACGATAAATTGATGGCTGTTGTTTTTTTTTTTGCAAAAGTGATAGTGTGGATGTAAATAAGTAATGATCTAAGTTAATAATCGATTAGCATGCAAAGGACTGAACGATTTCCTGACGGATAGACCAACAAACTGCCCCACTCTTCATTAAATAATAAATGAAATTAGAAAACAAATGAAAACTGGAATTTTCGAGTTGTTACGGCCGTTGGGCGTCTGACAATTGACGACAGAAAACGATAATTCAATGATTAATCGTTCAATTAATTCGGTAATTCGGTGGACGAGGTCGTGAGGGTAATAACTCGAAACTGAAATGTCGGCCATTTTTTTTTTTTACAAGAGAACAGATGATTTGACTGAGTAATGGGGGTTGTTTTAAATTATTTTCAATTGTAAATTTACTTTCACTTCAGTAATTTCAGGGTTCACTGCGCCACTTGATTAATTGATTGGGTAATTAATTGGTTAATTTGTTGTTTTTTGGGGAGACGAGAGTGACCAGTTACTTTGATTTGATTCGTTGGAGTTGGAGCTAAGCTCAATCAATAATAAGACATTAATAATTGCGTGAAAAAAATGATGAAGTCGAAATGATTACACTGCGAGCGTCATTGTCTTTACACAAATCATTGATTCTCCTGTGGAGATAATAAAACAAAAATTGAGTAATAATAAAATATTTATGGAATGTGTGAGGAAATTATTATTGTATTTACATAGCACTCAAAAACAAAATAACTTGGTATACAATTTCTATATATGAAAATGCTCTATTTTACTAAGGATATTTTTTATATATATCTATATATAAATATATATATCGAATGATTAAACAAAAAAGCAATTTGAACAATTGAAAATTCTATTTTTCTGCCGAGAGAATTATTTTAAAAATGGCTAAATCGGAACTGGGGGCGGATTATTGAGGACATTATCAAGGGAAAGACATTGAATTTTTCAGTTTTATCACGATAATTATCAACATCTCGGGATCTGGGCTTAATGACAGCTGTCAAAATAACAATTTGACAGCTGATGAAGTTGCGTCAAATGTTTATTGACATTTTTCAAGTACGAGCGACGTTCGCGTGAGGGCCAATTAATTTGAGATTTGTCAATTGACGAGCATATTCGGACGATTAAATTGACCAGTAATTTTCCTGACATTGCACAAAAGTTCCTTTGATCCGTAACGAAACGATCAATAGACGAGTTAACATGAATCGAGTGTTCATAGTCAGGTGAGATTGGAAAATGAGAGATGTAAATTGATAAACAAAACAATACAAAACAACAAAACAAAAATTAAAACTGAATTGTATAATTCAATGGACATACTTAATGTTGTTGAAGTGAAATGACGGGAGTGTATTTGATCAGTAATTATCAAATTGATGTTATTTTATGAGTAATATTTTCACAATGTGCGAAGTAACCTTTTATTTTTCCGCCTAAGACGTTACTTCTGAAAAGTGAGTTTGCTTTCCCCTCCACCGGGGGGACTGGCTCACTCGCGGTAAGCCCTCCACGAGGTGAAAGCCACTTTTCCGCACTCGTTACGAAATATAATATTAATAGACAGTCGTTACGATTCAATTGCTTGTTGTTGATGATAACCTGAGGGTGAGAAAGAGATAAACAATTTCTCACTCATTTTGTGAGCAAAATCAGACGGATTAAACAAATTTGCAGATTATTTTGCATGTGTTTCAAATTAATAATTGATATGTTATCGCCACTATAATGCCTTTGTTTATTTTAATTATTTAGTGTAATAGCTGTTTAGGTTCTCCATTTTTTTGTATATATTCGCAGCACTCAATAAAAATTTTAAAAACATTACTGCACTTACCTCATTAGCGGTTTTGGGCCGGGGTCTGCACAATTTTTTGCATACCTTGTGTTTACTCGTAATTAAAGACCATTGATTAGTAATTTAATTATTGCAGACCTGATGTTGCTTCGTTAATTAGAGGACCGCTCGATCAGCCGCGAGTTTGTTATTATTTTTTTGATAACGACAACTGCGAACTGGAGCTTACCAACGAATGTTGAAATGTTAATAAAAACTTTCTCCAGCGGGAAATGGACATTTTCAGCACAAGTTCTACGAAGATTATTTGACGAGTGCGGAGGGAAGAGAGAAAAAAACGTTTGAAATAATTAGACAGTGATAACAATGAGAATTTTTCCAGCTAACGTCTCCGGAAATCGGTGGGTCAAGTTCAGGTTTTAATAGATAACAAAAAGATTCTTAAATAAATGTTTTTTGTGGGGCAAGATCGTTTGTTAAAACTCATTAAAAATCAGTTGTCGGTGGGAAATGTGGGACAGTCGTCCTGGCATTGAAATTTATTATCACAAAACGAGATTTGGTTATTTTAAAAATAAAAATTTTGTCTGGGCAAGGAAAAATAGAATTCCGAGTGGAGCCGAGGGAGTAATTTTTGGTTTTATCCACTGGACAGTCACAAAAAGACATTAATTCTCCCGTGAAACGATAATAAAGATAGGATAACCAATCTCGCGGGTTAAGGACAAGATATTCCTTGATGAAGGTCACCCCGAGAAGGGCCACTCCAACTTCCAACTCGACCCAATGATTTCCGACAATTTCCAACGATTTTGTTGGCTCGAAGACTTGCTCAACAAATCGTGAGTTTCTCCAACAATAAAATCACTGCCAATAATCAAAATTATAATTACAATAATATGATTAATAATAATTGTAATTGTAATTTAGATTGCAACAGGGAAAATAGACCTCCTAATTTCCCTCAAAATTCCCCACAAAAAGACGAGTGTCTGAAAGTACTCAGGACTTCTCGCAGAAGCCCTGAGGAGTCCTAACCTTCAAAACCTGACCCTCTCGCCTCTTTGTAACGAATTTATCGCAAAAATGAGGCCCCCCCCTAGTCTCCCACCCGCTCCAACTGTTGTCAGGAAAGCCATTGACAGAAAACATCGGCATTGCAATTTTTTTGTGCAATTTATTTGCATTTATCATTCTTGAATAATTGGTAACTGATTTTGGATATCTAGTCTAAAATACTAAAATACTAAAGAAACTTTATACATAGCCAACTCTCATATATACAAAATTTTTAATTATCTCCTTTGTGCGCCCAAAGATTTCATCCACAACATCCAATCGTTCCACACCAGACGCTCGACAATCATTAATTCTAGATTTAAATCTTTTTCTTTTCCAAATGCATAATTATTATAAAATTTATTTACTTATCCATTAGCCTACCCAGCTAATCAATTAATTTAAAAAAATCAAGGAGAAGGATTGAAAAAAAAAATTCTAAAAAAGACACAAGATAATAAAAAAAAAAAAACAATTGAGTACGCGAGTATGTATTTGAATACATATCTCTACTACTTATACAATGGTGTTTATATTCATTAATTTAATATTCATGAGTTGAGTGTTCGCCATTGAAAAACTAATGGACTGTTTGTTTCTTTTTTTTTCTGTATTAAAGTCGTGGTATTCGGGAATTATCAACTGTTGTTTAAACAATTGATCATCTTGGACTCCAATTTCAACATTTTTTTAAATAAAATATCTATCCACCATTTTAAAAAAAAATGTCTCCTGCTATATTTCAGGAAGGTCGATAATGAGTGAAATAATCAATCCTGCGAATATCATCAAACGTCAGGATAATTGCATAATTAACAAAAGAAAAAGGGGGGGAGAGGGGCTCGACATCCAAAACTGACTATTTCACTTCAGATTCTAATTAACAAACTAATGACGACTCGACGAGATATAAATTATAAAGAAAAAAAAAAAATTAACTAAAGGCCGGTCCTCATAAATCTCTTGTAATTTCATTGCATAACAATAATAATTATGGGATTAAAAAAAAAAAAGAGGAAACATTATTTACAAGTGCACAATTTTGTGATGAGTCTTGTTTTGAATACGAGAGATACGGATTTGTCTTCAATTTTATTCTGCCACCTTGTTCTTGATTCTCATCCGAAGTATCGATTAATGTTAATCAATCACGACTAAACCCCAAATACTATTAATAAATTAACTTTGATTGTAAATGTGAATGAAAAATAATGCATCAAATGGAAAAAAATCATTCAGTCATTCAGTGGTAAAACGTATCACATCGACCATAATATCGCTGTCAATGTTGCAATTATTCCGGTATTAAACTATTGAAATATAATAAATTGTTTATCCCAGCCCGCGAATAAACATCCCCCCGCCAAACGAGAATATATTTTATCGGCATAACCACGTTTTACCACTTTAATCTCGGATTAATTAATAAATTGTCATCAGCTGTTTCACGATTTTGCGTTCACCGATTCTACAATGAAAATTGACAAAAACCAATTCCACATGATTAATTGAATCCAAAACATTTCACTAACTCCAGTGTATCAATCAATTAATTAATTTTAATATTAATTCGATTAAGGCAGTCTATCCTCCACTTGGACAATACTTTTCACCCACCAAACGTGATAATATTCATTCAATTTGATGTTGCCATTACTCCAGTTGCCCTTAGTGCAGTCTTTCAATCATTCTCCAAAGGATTTGCTAATGATCAACCACCGATGATCATTGAACACGTGTAATTATCCATTAAGACGATTAGACACTATTGATTTAATAATTTTCTCTAGGTCTCAAGTCCTGGTACAAGACTGTGGAAGGTCTGGATATCGTGGAAGGCTCTGCCACAGCTCTGATTGTTGTTTCTCTCAAATTTTGTCAAATCAAAGTGCTCATCGAGCGACTGTAGCTCAACAAGCCTCTCCTCTAAGCTCTTCGTGGAGTCAGTGAATCGGGAAAAATCACAAATTCGCTCCTCGCACTCAATCTCCGTCGACTCCATCAGCATTGTCGGCTGCTGGGTGCATGGGAGTGATGACATGTCATCGCTGATAAATAAACTACTGCTATTTGTGGTGTTCGCCATTCGTGGACTCTCGTGACGGCTGTGGTAGTTGTCCAGAGTGTTACTAGAGGTCTCCTGCAGCTGGGGCTCGTCTAGGTGGGAGAGGAGACGTGGGGTAGGCGGGAGAATGTAGAAATCACTGAAGACGTCGTCCTGCAGCTCCAGCTCGTCGTGCCTCTGACGTTTGCTGGTCAGCAGATCAGTCCCTCGCATTTCTTCGCTGAATCTGGTGGACAAAAAATGGGAAACAATCCATTAGGTATTTTGGAGGTTAAGTCAAATTTTTAACAAAAGCTTTGGAGAGCTCAGTTTATTAGGAAAAACTATGGAACGCGGGGGATTAAAGGGAGCTAGGGCCGTTGAATATCTTCTAGATGTCGTCATTTGCGCGAGGAAGGAGGACCCGGGGAAAATTTCGACACTGGAGAAGCGGAAAAACCCAAGACAATTTTTACAACTCGGAGGGATAGACAGCCTTTCTTCGAATTTCAACATTTGTTTGGGATTAAGACGCTCTCGAGGGTGAGCCACAACCTTCCATTGTCCCTCGTCTTGGATCCTTGCTTCAGTCGTAAATCTTTGTCCAGTAATTTTTGGAGAAATAATAGCGAGAGCTCCGCTCAAACATTCCAACAATTAACCTGACAGTTTTCAAAGGAAAGTTATCGATTGTTTAAAGAATTTTTCCGCAGAGAATAACTCCCGAGCTCTTCTCCAATAATTATTTGGAAGTTGCAACACCTCGAGACCTCCAAAATTATCGGAATATTTTGTTGCAAATAAATAAAGGGATTGCCTTCCGTAGAAAATTTACAAAAAATGCTCGGCCCTCTCCGGGGAGTTCTGCCGAATATGTCTCAGTTGAAATGATTCGGGTGACAATTATTAGCAACACGTGCCCAAAGTTTCGCAGTTTTCTCGCGCAAGCGCTGGAAATTCCGTGGGAAGCTGTGCGCACATGTTAAGCAAGGAAAAGTTGACGGGAACACTATGAATTTTCAGGGCACGAGGTTTATTAAAATTATCCGTCTGACACTTTCCCTGTAGCCGAGGGAATTAGTTGGCGATAATTGGATGAATGTCACGAATGATTTTCCGATTGGTTCAATCAAAAGAATTTTACCGAAAACTACTCACCGTTTTTTGGACAAATTTTCAGACTCCATCATCATATTTCCACTGGCCTTGTTCTCCTTGGAGGAATCGTCCAAGAATCCCACAATCGGCAGGCCATAATTCCGTGTCTTTTCGTCCCTATTCTCACGTTGAAGCCGCCTCACTGCGTTATTTATCAAGACCGAGCGACAGAGGCTGGCCTCCGGATCCTCGATCCTCCTGAGCTTGCCAGCGGAGATCTTCAGGAGACGTCGACGCTCCTCCCTAGCCCGATACTTCGCTGAGATCATCGTCGGGCGGCTTCTGCGGATCACCAAGTCTTCCTCCAGTCGCATCTTGACGTTTGTAATCTGTAACAAAACAAAAACAAAAATTTAATCGATTTTTTTCAGTAAATCTTTCCGAGATTTAACAAACAATTCTTCAACAACGGGAATATCGAGAGAATATTCAAGGAAATTGTTTTGGAAGACTTGAAAGTATCTACCCACCGCAAAAAAAATTATTTTCATTACAGCGACAAAAAGAATTATTCGACACTCGTCGGAAAAAAATTTTTTTTTACCCCCCACGAGCTAAAACCCACTTTTCCGTACTCGTCACAAAATCCACTTTTATTTCGAGGATATTGTTATATATCAACACTTCCTTTTGATTGTTTAGTTTGTCAATTTTAATGTAAAATTAGTAAGTTAATGTCGAACGTGTAAATTAAATTTTTGTTTTCCCCCTGGCGATGGGGAATTCAAGTCCCATTACTTGGCTGTAAGCGTTTGTATTTATAGGAGATGGTAGAAAGAAATAACGCGAAGGGTGCAGTGGCCTCGTTCAAGTATTTGGGCGAAGATGAAAATGAGAGAGCCAGAGTGGGGATAAGAGGACGCGTGACCGCCCTCTCCCTCGAGTCACTTTGCTGCACGTTGTTTCTCATCGGTAAGATGTATCCGGCCTGCGCAGGTTGCCGGATGTGCTGAGAAAAGAATGAGGCGTCGGAGGGAGGGGGAGGAGTGATGAACGGGGGGATGAAAGTTTCCTGTGCCCATGCCACGAGTGAATGACAAAATTTGACGGAATTGTTGGAGATAATTGGACGACTTTTCGGGTATTTATAACAATTTTTCCCCTCGAACTAACAATTTATTTTGTCACGGGGAAACGGATGTCCAGAGGACACAAAATTTGAGAATTGTCTGCTTCCCTGACGAACCCGTCGATTGAAGAATCGAGTTGGTGATTATGTCGATTAGCATTCGAGTGGAGTTCGATTGTTATCTCAGTCGATGGAATCGAAAATGAATCGATTTCATGGAAAGTCGACTGCCGGGGAATTTCGCGTCTTTCCTTTCTGACCTTTCCTGGCAATCGACTTCAAAGTGAAATCGATTCTTTGTCCATTCCATCGACTGAAAAGCTAATCGAACTACACTCGAATGCTAATCGATATATTGAGCAACTCGATTAGCATTCGAGTGATTCAATGGGAAGTCGATTGCCTCTCGATCATTTTGCCCGCAAGCGATTAATTTTCGATTAATTTTCCATCGATTGAGATCCAAATCGAACTACACTCGAATGCTAATCGATATACTGATCAAATCGATTAGCATTCGAGTAATTCAATGGGGAGTCGATTGCCTCTCGATCATTTTGCCCGCAAGCGATTAATTTTCGATTAATTTTCCATCGATTGAGATCCAAATCGAACTCCACTCGAATGCTAATCGATATACTGAGCAACTCGATTAGCATTCGAGTCATTCAATGGGGAGTCGATTGCCTCTCGATCATTTTGCCCGCAAGCGATTAATTTTCGATTAATTTTCCATCGACTGAGATTCCAATCGAACTACACTCGAATGCTAATCGATATACTGAGCAACTCGATTAGTATTCGAGGAATTTAATGGGGAGTCGATTGCCTCTCGGTCATTTTGCCCGAAATCGATTAATTCTCGATTCCGTCGGCTGAGATCGAGCTACACTCGAATGCTAATCGATATATTGATATCGATATCGATATCGATATAATCAAATCGACCTATTGCTACTGATACATTAATATATGGAGTTGTGTAAAGATCGATTTGGAATATTTCAAATCAGGAAAGCCATTTCATAAACAAATTTGATTATTATTATAATTTATTAACAACGAAGAAAGTTTCCCAAGAACATTTTAATTTATAGAGAAACAATTGTATCGCGTTAAAATAAAAAGGAATGAGTTGTGAAGGTGCTCGACTCTATTTTACGGTTGATGTGAGAGGCACCAAAACTTTCTCCGTGTACATTGCCAGAAAAATGGTGAAAGAAAAGAGAAAGAGTGGAAGAAATTAAGATATTCAAAATGTTCACTACATAATCTATCCTAACTGAATGCGCAGAATTCCACTTGGACTATATAAATTCCGGCTGTCATTAACCCTCTAATGTAAAAAGTGTAATAGGTAATAATGAGCGCCCAAAAATGGAAAAGTTGCATTCAAAAATTAATTTTACCATATGGAGTTTAATTAATAATAATTTATTGAACAATATGTTTGATCTGATAATCCGATTACATTAGAGTGAAACGGAAGTGGCGGTGTCGAAAGAAAAGAATTCTGGGGAAACGTTGGTTAGAAAATAGTCGAATGGAAAGTTTCCTTTCGATTTAAAGAGCAAAATTTCCTGTAAAGAGGACGGAATTCGCTGTTTGTCTGCCAATTACGGAATTGAATGAGAAAATTGAAGGGACGGTTTCGTGAAAATTCGCCATTTCGCTCCGGAATTATAATTAATTCTGAGATCGAGAAACGATCGGATAATTCAGGAATTATGAGACAGCTGAACGTATATTGACGAAGGCAATTTATATCGCCGTCCCAATTATTGTGACGTCACGGGAAACCATTGGATAGGATTTGGAATAGAATTCTGAATTAGGAATTTGGAATTTTCTAGAGATTAAATCCGGAACTTCCCCGTTACACGCTAGGAACTCTCCCAACTGAGCTACCGGGAACTACGGAATTCTCTCTCCAGAAATTCATTAACGAACGCCGCCTACCTCCCTCAGGCATTAAATTCTAGAGGAATTTAGAATTTTCCGGAGAAAAAAACTCCGGAGCCCCAGCCGGGAATCGAACCCAGGACGCCCCAGTTACGAGCCGAGAACTCTTCCAACTGAGCTACCGGGAACTACGGAATTCTCTCTCCAGAAATTCATTAACCAACGCCGCCTACCTCCACCCGGCATTAAATTCTAAGGTAACTTAGAATAAATAGTTCAGACTGAGATTCGAGCCTATGGCCTTCCGCCTATGCGCCGGGCGCCCTTACCGACCGAGCTATCGCCATTGCCATTTGACTAAAAAATTAGATTGTCAGTTCAGCAAATAATCATCGGACCGTAAAAAAAAAGTAAAAAAAATTGGAAAACGCTTGGAACTCTACTGCCCCTCGAGGAAGCTTGTAGAAATTTTTTTTGGATAAATTTTCTAAATTCTAGCACTGGATATTGGCAGAGCAATCTTCCTCTGAACATTGGCCTTCGGCATATTCTCCGATATTCCACCATAAAATTTTATTCCAACGCGAAAGTCACATCTCGTCTTGTATGGCTGATCGTAGAACAAAGAATATTTCTGTTAGCACATACGATTATTCGTGAAATTGCTCCGGGCAAGGACAATAGTTATACACAAGGTCGTACGCTTGGCGAGAGTCACTTCGAATGTCTAGTCTTGGGCCGCATGTGACATTACATATTTTTCATTCGTCATCAGATCATCGTCAGTCGACTCCAAAGAACTGACTTTTTATTTCATCACATTTTTTTTATTAATAATATAATATAATCAAAGGTAACTTCTAAAATCTGTTGAATTAGTCCTCTCAGGGCCAGTTCCTGGTCCAACTAGCCAGGGTTAGAGCCTCGATTAAGTTAAGGTTAAAACCTCCGATTGGCTAGGTCGACCCCCCACCACTGGAGCCAGCCAATCAGCAGATCTCAAGCTTAACTTAACCGACAGTTGATCACGGTTAGTCAAGCCCAACTTGCGAGTATTTTAGCGATGCGCAAGACGTGGATTAAATTTTTGATCTGCACTGAGGGAAAAAAATTGTCAACTGTCATGAGCTAGTCTTCCCATGAATTCATCAAGCCTGGATTATAATCTGGAGCTTGATGGATTGTGAGAATCCATGAATTCTTGAATTGATGACTCACAATGCCCAACTCAGAAATTCTAGTTACAACTGCCGGGTAAACACTTCCACCATAAATCCAACAGTACCAAAATTCATCTTAAAAGATTAATTTTCTAAGATCTCACGTAATTTCCTAGAAGTCCTGATGACAATAAAACACCAGATAGACCGAAATTATAGGAACGAGAAACCCCAAAATTGCCTCGCCTTCGGCTAACCTGCAAATATTAATCTTCGCCAGAAAAGTTTTCTCCTGCCTAGTGATGAAATGTACTATTGGCATTCAAGACTTGGATCAGCTGTTTCCCCAAAAGTTCGCCGAGGGCGTGAGTGAGCATTTCCAAGACTTCATGAGCTTTGTTTCTATTGTCCATTCTCCCCCTGGATCTCGCAATTTAACTTGATAATTAATTGTTAATCGTCTCATTTATCGACTGAATTAATTTTTTCAATTGTCTCTTTAAAATACGAGAAAAAAAAATCCAAAAATCTCAGGGTTTTGAAGCTAGTGAAAGTTCGGTTCCCTCAACAAGTTATTTACTTCTCGTTTTAATGTAGTAATCACACTCGAGGCTTTTCAGTACTACGCCGCAGTGACATCTGGCAATGGTCCGTAGATAGGCTGACTAGGGCGCGGCGAAGAGCTCAAATTAGTCAAAAATTGAAGTGGCTGGATACACTAGTCACTGTCATTACAAACCTATCCATGAAGGAACTATCTAAGGGACTTCGAGGGGCCATTGTGATTATTATGTGGAGCATGCGCCTGCCACACCACAAAAAAATCATTGGTAAACATAAGCAATACGTGTTTAGAATCCAAGGATAGATGTTGAACTCATTTCAAGAGCGAATAAACCATGGAATTGAGCTCTGGGCTCTGATTATCAGCCGCTTATCACTTAGCGAGCATCGAATTATCACGTGATAAGATAAAGCGATTGATAAACTGGGAAAGAATATGGTAAATTAACCTTTTGGTAACGCAACTAGTGGATATCGATGTTACTATTATTATTTTTTGTAATACCACGATCATCTTATGTTGTAGTACTCATCAGCAGATCGATAACTGTGTTATCAGAGTGTGGGATTGGCATGTGAACGATTTGGGCTCGACTGTCAGTTGAGATCGATATTTAGCACACTCAAAAATTACAGATGGTCTAGGTAGGAACTGACGACCAGGCCAGACCTTGTCAAACTCTGATCCCAGGCTTGGAAATGCACACTCAGAGCTCGGGCGCTGAGGCCTGAGGGAGCCTTAGAGAAAACAGCTGATCGAAGCCACGAGTGCTAAGAATCATTTTTTTGGTAATAAATTGTTGGGGCATTTTTTAAGAATATTTTTTGGTTGGGAATTTTCGTTGGAGATTATCGCCTTCGCTGGCCATAAAAAACGATAAAAAAACTAATTACTAGTTTATCGGGTAATTCGTAGAATCTCCACTTTCATATCGAAGCTATCACTTCATTTTTTAAATTTTACTTTAGATATATTGTTATTCAGTTAATAGACATTGGGTTCGTCGACCACATTGTCGAAGTGGTAATTTAGGTTCGATAAAAAATAATCAACGATAATTACGCTTGGGATAATTAATTTATAATGTCGATTTCTCACTTCTTTACTTCACGTAGTGAGAAACTCGAGAGCTCAATGCTTACGACTCTAGTTGACTACTTCATCGTTACATTTAGAGTTAGATTATTGTGTTGAAATTCGTAGAATTAATTGAGGTAAGAAATAACGGCTAGAAAAACTAATCGACGTGAAGGGCTCCAGAGACTCGCCGCGCGGTTTACGTAAACATAAACAACAATTTTTGATTGGTTCCAAAAAAATTTTTTAACGAGAAAACCGAGTATTTTAAATAAATAATTAGAATACCAAATCCGGTGAATGAGTGAAAAAGTTATCCTGCATCTTATCGCTCGGGAGACACGTCAACTCTGGAAAAATTCCGTAGAGGATGTGACTAAGAAGACAAAGGGTCAGAAGGCCCTGGACCCCTGCTCCCATACACTCAATAGGTCCTCTCATTCAGATCTATTTGCTCTAAAATGAAACGAAGCATAAACACATGCCTCACCCTTCTGAGAATTTCCAGTCGTAAAACTGTCCTTTCCCTCCCAGTGTAAACATAGAAAATATAAGATTAATTTTTCTTCCATTATTTCAATCGCAAATTCACCTCAGAGTGCCTAGAGCGTCAATTCGGAAGCAAAATTGGGCCGTAAAAGGAGCGAAGAGGAAAAAAAAAACTTGAAATCTCTAAACGTTAAAATTTCTCAACCTCAAACGAATTGAATACGCAACAATTCTACTGGTGAGGTGTGTAGAAGGGGCAACTAAGATAATCCACTACGCAACATTATGCAAAGGGCCTTAAACTCCCCCGATTTCCCCATCCCATAATCACAATCCAAGACAGAGCTACTCCCCGCCATCTTCCCCCCCTCCCTCCCCACCGCCATTTATAGTATTACATTCTCCGTAAATTTTTTTCGTTCGCCTGTTCTTCCTCACCGCGGTACATTCACCCGAATAACCCGAATATTTCAACTTCTCACGGTCCGTTAATTCCTGCGCACGCGTCACATGTAGCATTGCCTGAAATAATACTTCCCCCTCTCCCTCCAGCGTAACAAGTAAGAAATCTCCATTACATCAATTAATTCATTAGTAACCCGAAGATTTTTTGGGAAACAGGAATTGTCATGCCTCATTGTTATTTACACAGTATTTTTTTTTCTGGAAAATATGAGTGCGCGGCGATTTTAACGAGGTCATGGGAATATTGGAGAAAGAAAACCACCAGAGTCGCTACGGTCGATTCTGATTCGCTCTCTGGCGTTGTGGCCCCTCTTCTCTCCCCGTTAAACTGGCCACAGTACAGCTGGTAGGGGGTAAGAGTGAGTGAGTGAGTGAGTGAGTGAGAGAGAGAGAGAAGGAAGGGAGTAAGTTGAATATGCCTTTGTCTGCCGCCACCTGTCCGCGCCATACATCGAATGCATTAACTTTGTAATACTATCTTTGGGTCTGTATATATCTTGATATCTCTGTACATTAGTGGATTATCAGTACTCATCATTGGCATTGATTATTTTATGATCAGGCCTGACATCCAAAAGTATCGAAGCCATCGATTTTTAGCAGTCAGATGGAGCATTAAATATTCGGTATGGTCTAGTGGTTAGGATTTCTGGAGAATTAAATGGCGGAGACAATGAAGTACACGTAAAAATGGCAAGTTAGTCATTTCTTGAGAACCATGTCGAGATTATCTTCCAGCCGCTGCCAACTTTGTACGTGTTTACGAACGCGTCATTCTGTTTTTCAGGCATATCGACAAAGAGAATAGTGAAGCCCTGCGGTGTGCTGGTGTTGATTTTGTATCGCTATCTGTGGGTCCTGCGTTACGCGCGAGCGTATGACGTGACTCGTCAAGTTGTCTGAAATAATATAAAAGTACAGTCAAGGGCACGAGGGGATTTTTGTCCCACTTATTATTATCACGGAAAATTTCTATTTTGTGCGACATAAAAAAATCAAACTGTTTTAATTTTTTTTTTTTTTACGATTCGTCATTTGTTGTTGATTACGTCGGCGACGGTGTACGCAAGCGATTCTACGATGACGTACTCGTACGAGTCTGTTTATTGAATTATTAAATAAATTTTATGTTGACTTGTCATTTCCAAAGTAATCACGCAATAGCGCAAACATTTGTGGCTTCAATGCAACTGCATTTGGAGGTATTTTACCATTCGTCAGAAGAAATCTAGCGCCACTGGTATATTATATGTCCCACTTTCTTTACTTTCACGCTATAGCAATGTCACACTTACATTTCTCGTTTAAGGTTTACAGCACTAGTCATTCAAACATTGTAAATTCCCTCAAATTCACCAGACATTTGGGTTTCACCGAGTGTAAATATTATTATTGTATCTCCTAGTACAAATGCAATTTTTTATTGTCAATGTGATGGGCTTGGAGAAGTTCATCAGTACTTTTTCCGTCAGAGTCGTCACTCTGACGCACCAAATGTCTGTTATCAATGTACCCAGTGAAATATCTACTCTAGATTCATGAAAATGAATTCCTCAGCATAATTATCTACATACGTAAGGCATTACGCTCATAATTCATCCATTGAGATTCATTGTACCCAAGGGGAGCGCCTGAAAATGACTTCAAACGATGCAACGAGAGAGTTAAAAAGTGGAGGGGAGAAAGAATATTATGTCGACTCAACTGTAGTTGCTCAACTTGCCCGCCAAGGCACGAGTTATGCGACGCGGCTCTACGCCATGAAAAAAGAAGAAAAAAAAAATTTCTTTTATCTCCTTCTTTTTTTTTCGAGTTCGGGAATGACTTTCACTCGCCATCGGCCGTCTATTTCTCCTCTTCAATAATTAGTAAAATCGATTTATAATGTTTTCAACTATTGCGGGTTTAGGGAAATTCCCCATCGATATTCAGCAATGTTTATTTATACTTTCTAGGAATTATCCGAGTTATGAGGTAAAATCAATTTCAGTGGATTGACGTATGTGCTGGTCGATCTATCACTTCTCAAAGAAGCCACTGGCTATTCTGTTCCGTTAGTCATGAGGAATCATTAGATTATCGCCCATATTTTATTGTCAACCGGAATTCCCGACGTTTCTTGAGAACTTCAAGAGGTACTCGGTATCCAGTGGATTATTGATGTCCTAAGTTGATAATTACTTCTGAGGATCGATAAACAATTGACATTTTTATTTACAACTCACGATATTTGCAGTTGTAACCCCCAAAATTGTTCTCATTACCTCGGGAATATTTCGGGCTCGCGTGTCCTTATTTATTTCCATTTTTTTTCTAACAAATTAATTATCGAATGAAGCCATTTTCTCCTACATTTTACCAAAAATTTATACTTCATTAAGGCCACAATAATCCGATAATTAATTCGTATAAGATAAAAGAAAAAAAAAGACAGGGGACTAGAGGTAGAATCTCCTAATGACAATGGGTAATTATCGAATCACCCAAAAACTCCGGAAAATCTTGTGAATATTCATCACCTCCTGCTGGCCACTGTTTTTTCCATTCTCATCATATTCAGTTCGACCTATAGATATTTGTCCCCACTGAGTACCTCTTCTTTGTTCTTCTTTAACCCCGCACGACAACCTCTCCTCCCCGCCCTACCTCAGAGCCATTGCGTCTCGTGTCCGCGCGAGTTATCACGAAGGAGGTGCGGCGAGGGGGGGGACATCGGGATAACGGAATATAACAACAGTGGGTAATCGTCAGAAAACTCTAGTGCAACAACGTCAATGGCGTCGAATTTTCACAATCCACACATCTGCCCTCCCCCCCTGTCCCTGGCGATGCTCTTTAAATGATAAAAATACTCCAAACGGACAAACAAATGGCAATAGCCGAATTTCAGGCCCTCCTCTCTCGCCGTCCAAAACAATTTCCCCCATATTTACAACTACTTATTCTCATTAAAATAATAAGAAAATATAATTAACTGCAAACCTCTTGTTCTGCAAGCACTGATATCGATGATTGTCACTCGCTGTTAACGGCAGATTAAGAAGAATAAATTAATGTTTAACTAAAATGGCAGACAATATGTTTTCTCCGTTAATGAATGAACAAAAAATCGTCGAATCCCGGCACCTCTATCACCAAATAATCACCACAGAGTCACTACTTTGTACACTACCACATGAAGCAGTCCCCCCTCTCTCTCTCTCTCGCTCTCTTTCCCTCCTTCGGCTCACCAACAAGCCTCTTCCAACACTAATGTATTTATGATTCTCTCACGTATGTGCAATAGTGCGAGGAGTCGAAAGAGCGGACGTACGTTAACGACAGAGGGGGAGAAGAATCTTCGGCTGCTCACCGCCGAAGACCGTGCACGACTGGCCTGGCCCTGGCGCTGTCGGTGCTACTACAACTGCGCACGTAGCGGCTGACTACAACAACGTAGGGAGAGGACTGGCGACTGCGTTGACGGCCGAATGGCTGGAGGCCAGGGCAAAAGGGGGTGTGCAGGGCAGATGCGGATTTTCTGAGAGGCTACAGTGCCTAGTACAAGGAGGTATGTGTAGTTAAACCACAACACAGGCGAATCCGATTCTCCCTCCAGCGCTGTCTCACTTGCTCGTGACGAGGTTAAGGAGAGGGGAGACGAGAAGAAATTATCATTATGGGATTCTGCTGTTGTTAATGTCTTTTCGGCTGTTGACGTTCCTTTGGGTTTTTAGATTTGACAGGAGTTTCGTCGCTCTCTCTGGATTGGCTGATGTCTCGGTGAGGATTGGCGACAGGAGGCCCGAGTCCTTTGTTTATTGTCCAGCCTAGGCAACAACAGAAAATTAAGAAACACTTGGGGAGACGGGGATTGTCGCCGATGGCTCAGTTGAAAGGGGAGTCATTTGGCTTCCATGATTTGGAGATGTTGGAGGGAGACGCACTTGACTTGGCTTTTTTTTATCAGGCGAGAAACAAGTATGAACAGCAGGTATTTTTGCTGCAGATCAGACAGTTGCATGGGCACACGTGTCTTTGTCGTGGCTCGTGCCTTTCTTTTCCATCCCACCTTCATATGGCTCTTCTGGCGGAGAGGCCGCTTTCCGTCCGCCTTTATCCTCGTGCTTCGGCTGCTGCTTCCAACCAGGCAACGGGTAATAGCTACGAACTCATCACTAGCGCCACTTAAGGGCGTCAAGATGCTTAATGAATCAGGGGAAAATTCCAGGGTTTTGGCGACATTTTGGGGAGACTGCCCACCTGTCAAGAGAAATTGTTTATTGATGAATGTTGAGCAATTAACAGACTTCAGAGACATCCTAAACAATGGCGGAGTCAACCGATTCCAAGCCGGAAATAGAGCAATCTAATTAGGACTGGAATATCAATTTTTTGGATGACGTTTTTTAACTTTTCATTGTTTTTTTCATTTCAGAAGTGAAGAATATTTTGATTTCAGCTTGTCTCAATTTAATGCGAATGTAAATTGGCGAAATGAATCAACGAAGTCATCGGAATTGATTACACAAGGCTTAACCCACTCAGGCATCACGTCACGGAATGTATCGGTGTGCGAGTAGTGGGGGGCACATCTCGGCATGTGCGCGCCATAAGAGAAGCACGCTGGCGCACGTACACTACTGCAAAATGGCGAAAAGGGGGAACTCCTGTCGTGCCTCCAGGGGTTAAAGGGAAAAGGTAGCCCCGCTATGTGTTGCATTTTATAAACGATCTCGTGTTCATATTTCACTCGTCTCTCTGTTGATTTTTCATCAGAAAAATTGTTTAAAAACACCCAAAAACGATAGAAAAATAATTTAACTCAATAGTTCATTTATTTTTCATTTTCATTCTCAGATTCACAGAAAATTATTGACATTTTGGGCGCAGATCGAGGGCAGTCCAACGAGAATCTGTCAATTTTTATTTATCGAATTAATGAAACAAAATCGAATGTTCGTTCGAACAATAAAAAAATCAGTGGAACTAAATGAAATAACAATAACAACAAAACAAGTCGAGGAAAATATCGCCTGAGTAGTTCTATTGCCTTGAAATGACCAACTTCCTTTGATTAATGACCAGAAGTAGAAAAAAAAATTGATCTAAAAAAAGTCATTCCAATTTCCAGCGTCAGACTTTAAATCCCAAACCCCGAGGATCGCGTGGCGAGGCATGAGGACTCAGAGTGGGGGTTGAGAATTTCCGAAACGATGACTGTTTGGAGAAAAATGTCGAGAACTTGTTGGCTTTACTCATGTATTGGTGAGTGTCTCTCAACTCGACGCATTTGTGCCGCTCACAGTTTTACCTCCGCCACCTGAAGGAAACAGCTGGTGCGTAAGGGACGGTTCGGCATACGACGGGATTTTAATAGTGGAACGCGTTGTCGCCTGGGATAGGTAATCCTCGTCGGCTGGGAATTGCGTTAGAAAATCTCTACGAAGGGAGTTAAATTTATTCCACTGATTTATTTATTTATTTTCAGTCGAGCATTGTCGCCATTGTCTGCCCCAATTTCTCCCATTTTTTCACAGACAAAAAAATTGACTCCTTCATTCATCCGGAAAATAGACTTTTCCGCGATAGGAGAGCAGAAGAAAAATAATCCCCGCGCCTCCTCTTTACGAGTAAAAAAGAATTCGATAAAAATAATGAAGCGGGGACGAGAGGAAGGTATTGGGCTGGACTGGAGCAGCTGTTGGTTTGGTGCCTCCTTGAGCCAAATTAAAATCTAACATTGGTATGATTAATTATCAGTTTGACTGCAACAATAGTCAGGACGTCCTCTCCATTATCACCGGGGGAAACAATTTTCGATATAATTTGGCTAATTTATTAACTAAAAAAATCATGACATATGTTCCCTAGTTTTTTCCGCTTTTGTTTTCAGCAGAGAAAGAAAGGTTGATGATATCAGCCCGTGCGACTTGCCATTGTCTCCTCTGTCTCCTGTCCTTCCTACAGATCCGGTTTTTCAGAAGATTCGCGTCCTTGTTTCACTCACTTGTTGCAAATACCAGGGGATCAGAGCTTGTAAAGGTAGAAAAAGAGAAATCGACAGGAGTAATAATTCAATATAAATCCATAACTCGTTATATTCGATATTTAATTGTAGGGGTAATGAGGAGCTCACGAGGAAGTACTGCGGATTTTTGGGACGGCGGTATTGCAGGAGAAAAAGGGAAGTCGACTTTTTTTTTTCAGGTTAATTGTCCGTTTCCGAGGAGGTTTTATCTCCTGTGGGTATTCGTCGGTTATCGCATTTTTCGAGAGATCGAATATCTCCGCGATTATCAATTGCCGGGGGGAAATTGAAAAAATTGACTGGTCAAGGCCTGGTCCACTCTACCGTAAAAAGGATACGGCCCTGTCAAGGTTACCACGTCAGGGTGTCATAGGAAGTGTAACGTGAAGTTCAATCAATACCTGATTTCCAAATCTGATGAGGATAACGACTTTTTGGACGATTTTCGCGGGGAACATTATAAATTCCTTCAGAGGTTAATGAATTTCTGGAGAGAAAATTCCGTAGTTCCCGGTAGGTCAATTGGAAGAGTTCCCGACGCGTGATTGGGAGAGCCTGAGTTCCATTCCCGGCTCGAGCTCACGAATTTTTTTCTCTAGAAAATTCTGAATTTCTTTAGAATTTAATTAATTTAATTCTCGAGAGAAAATTTCGTAGTTCCCGGTAGGTCAATTGGAAGAGTTCCCGACGCGTAATTGGCAGAGCCTGAGTTCTATTCCCGGCTCGAGCTCACGAATTTTTTTCTCTAGAAAATTCTGAATTTCTTTAGAATTTAATTAATTTAATTCTCGAGAGAGAATTCCGTAGTTCCCGGTAGCTCAATTGGAAGAGTTCCCGACGCGTAATTGGGAGAGCCTGAGTTCCGTTCCCAGCTGGGGCTCTCGGATTTCTTTCCCTAGAAAATTCTGAATTCCTTTAGAATTTAATGAATTTAATTCTCGAGAGAGAATTCCGTAGTTCCCGGTAGCTCAATTGGAAGAGTTCCCGACGCGTAATTGGGAGAGCCTGAGTTCTATTCCCAGCTGGAACTCTCGTTTTTTTTCTCTAGAAAATTCTAAATTCCTTTAAAATTTAATTAATTTAATTCTCGAGAGAAAATTTCGTAGTTCCCGGTCGGTCAATTGGAAGAGTTCCAGACGCGTAATTGGGAGAGCCTGAGTTCCATTCCCAGCTGGAACTCTCGTTTTTTTTTCGCTAGAAAATTCTAAATTCCTTTAGAATTTAATGAATTTAATTCCCGAGAGAGAATTCCGTAGTTCCCAGTAGCTCAATTGAAACAGTTCCCGACGCGTAATTGGGAGTGCCTGAGTTCCATTCCCAGCAGGAACTCTCGTTTTTTTTTCTCTAGAAAATTCTGAATTCCTTTAGAATTTAATGAATTTAATTCTCGAGAGAGAATTCCGTAGTTCCCGGTAGCTCAATTAGAAGAGTTCCCGACGCGTAGTTGGGAGAGCCTGAGTTCCATTCCCAACTGAGGCTCACGAATTTGTGTCTCTAGAAAATTCTAAATTCCTTTAGAATTTAATGAATTTAATTCTCGAGAGAGAATTCCGTAGCTCCCGATAGCTCAATTGGAAGAGTTCCCGACGCGTAATTGAGAGAGCCTGAGTTCCATTCCCAGCTGGAACTCTCGGTTGTTTTTCTCTAGAAAATTCTGAATGCCTGATGGAGTGATTAATGAATTTCTGGAGAGAGAATTCCGTAGTTCCCGGTAGAATTCCGGAGTTCATTTCAGGCCCTGACTTGCACACGAGCAGACGTGCCTGCTTGAACTCTGGAACTCACTCGGTGAATATGCAATGATTCCCCTGAGGACCTGATTTACTGTACCGTAATCAGGTATCCAGCACCGACACTGGAGGTGAGCCTTCTCCGCCAAAAGGCCTGACGAAATATCAACTTGGGCGCTAAATGAGAAAAAAAAACATCAATCGATGCCCCTCACTCTTCCTTCCCACCGCCCAACAACATATTGTTCAAAACTCTCGATTCTTGTTTCTACGCATGTTCTTTCCTAGCAAGAGGATACTCGAATGCGCCGTCGCCTTTCTATTAAATCTCCCTCCTCTTTACATTGTACGAGGCAATGGCGAATGACACCGAAACTGACCTAGAAACCTATTTTTGTCAGTATTAAAAGCGAAATCAACGAGTTACTTCACCTCACTCTCCTGTCATTAATCCAAATGAATCAATCAATTTATCGTAAATTCCATTGTAAAATTATTCGTCAATCCTAAGATTGGAGAATACTTTCACAATGCCAGTAGTAGTCTGTATTTATTTTTCCCACAGATAAAACGAGATAAGGCACTGATACTTGGGTTTCAGTACTTGAGGCCCGTTAAATATCTTCGATAAAGTATTTTTCTGAGGTACCGATTAATTTTTATATGAATTCTGGAAAAAAATTAAAATTCAATTCAACTGATGAGCAGAAAAATCACGAAAAATAAAAGCAAAAAAAGTGAACGCGATTATGCCAGATGGCTTTTAGAAAGTGGGGACAGAGAGAGAGAGAGAGAGAGAGAGAGAGAGGGACGGAGAGCAAAGGAGGGGGACTGAATTGGTGATAGAGCACTGTAGTGTGTGCACGAGGTCGGAATCGATGTGAGAGGCCAAGAGAATGGCTCGTGCTATGGTTGGGGTGAACGTCGGCGCTCGGCGGCCCCACCAACTTTGCATATCATCTTTTCAACACAAAATATAAATACAGAGTAAAAATGGAAACGTTAAATACTCACCAGCAGGAGTAGAACCAGAGAGAAATCTACTGTCAATGATTCTCCTATTACTCCGGTTAATTCGATAATCATAATGGCTGGTCCAGCAGTAGCCAAACGACCGAGTCGATGGGCTTTTTCTTTGTTTTACCTCGAAGAGGGGAATTTATACAGCCTACCACCTTCTCGTGCCGTCACAGGAACCCCGTCGATGGCATCACGACAATTCTAACAACAAAATTTACAACAAATTGTTACTGAGAACATTTATAGCCAAGAACTCAACTCGTCATCACCTGTTCGGCGTACAGTCGTTGACGTCAATTTGTAAACAGCCTGAACTTGTATCCTATCCATTTTTGTTTACAAACTTCAGACCCCAACTGTAACACAAGTTGTTATTGTTTTTCCGATAATTGGGGATTTTAAATCTAGCAGAATAACTTGTGAATACTCTTGTCAACACGTGTTGTACACGAGCGACCTTCAGTCTACTCTTTTTGCTACAGTTCTAGTTTAATTGTCGTCATTGAATGAGAAAATTGAGTCTGAGAAGATGAGCTCTCGCAATTATTTATGAGACGTGTCAAAAATTCCCTGGAGATTGTCTTGAGAGGGCCTGTGTCGACATCATCTTATCCAAATAATAATAATGATAATGACAATCACCGTAGCTAATTTCAGGTAAGGCCTTCTGAGCAACAATGGCCTCTGGACGTCGAATCGTCCCACTGCAGTGTACCAATACTCAGTTACGAAAACGACAGTTCGACTCCCTCCAAACGACTTTTTACTGCCGTTCAACAGCTCAGCTTTTTGGTATTGCAGAGGCTATTCCCTGATGATATTGGCCTCTCGTTTAATGGAGTCATCTGGGGTTTTCAGTGGTGAGGCAGAGTCGAGTACCTGTACTCGTATTTTTGATTAATACTCGAGACTGCGGAGATAAACGACAGCGTCTGGAGGTAAATAGAAAAAAAATATGTATGTTGTGAGTTAGTTAAGTAAATAAATTTAATTTACGAATAAATTGAAGGCCAGTGTTGGAATGGAAGGCGGTGTACTCGTACAATGATAACGTGTTATCTCGAAGGGCTTCAGCTCCAAGAGAAGTCTTTTCTTTTCTCTTCGAAAGACAATCGCTGTTATCGATGGCATTCTTTTATTTTACGTTCGGTTGGAGAATGGGGGGGGGGCACACGCCACAATATAAATAAATGTATTGACTCATATCTTCGGGATGAGCTGCCGATGGCCATCGATGAGTATGTATTTTTGATATCTCCAGAAATGGAAGAGAATAGAGTTTATTTTGGGAGTTTAAAGTTTGGTTGGCTGTCGCCTGAGCAGACGAGGAGAATGTTCAATGGCGGGGGATGTAGTTCCTTGCTCGGCACGTCATGCACTCCATCGAAGGTGGAGATAATTGTTGATATTGATATTTTGTTTACATTAATATGGAGTAGTGAATTGAGATTGCAGTTAAGCCAGTCCCCCTCGCGTGGAGAGCTCGCTCCCTCTTCCGCCCGCCCCCCCTTCTTCAACAGGTTCCATCCCCACTCGGAGACCGATGCTCCCCCTCGTGGGCACACCTGTATATTCATTTGAACGCGAGAGTAAAAAATTACTCGAGTTGTCTGCGAATTCAAGCGGTAATGTAGAAATCCGCAGATGCTGCCAGATTATTGAGGGCATATTTTGGGAGTCATTGAGTCGTTCGTAACTGTTTTATTAAAAACATTGTTTATATCTTTTTCCAGAAGTGCTGGTGACTACCAACAGTTCCATTGAATGCCAAAAGGAAAATTGAATATATTGAGGAGATGGCCAGTCAGTGTGACCAGATGGATTGTCAATAAATACTCACGACATTCAATAATCGCCAGGGCAATCTTTGTCGTCACGTTCGCTCGTCGGGATTGGCCTCCCGTCACCATCAACATCCCCACCACCAGCTGGAGAGCTCTATTGAGCATGTGGCAATAATCTCGTACCGGCGTATGCAAGTTTTCCTTGGTGACGTCAACAATGGGAGGCGGAGGAGGGAAAGTACGTCATCAACTGGTGACGTGTTGACGTCGTTTTTTTCATTGACGCATGGATGCAATTATAGTAGCGTAATTGAGGAATCGAGAGAAGGTTCCCGGGGAATCTCTAAGTGGGCGATTATTGAAAGAGGATTAGTCAGGCGTCACGAGTGTCTGAGGGATGGACAATACGTACGAATTATCACGAGAAAATTAATTGTTTTTTCAGCTTTCCGTCGAGTCCTGGGGCTCCGGTTGGATCTCGCTATTGAGGGATCGATTTGCTGACTTAATTAGTAATCCATCGGTGGCTGATCTTCCTCGAACGATCGACTGTCCAGCAGCTGACCCTGGACCAGGGATCGACTAGCCATCGACCGAATGAACAATTCAATAAATCGATTGCCATCGAGTCCCCGAGTGATCTGTTAGGGAATTGAAAAAAAATGCCCGGTCTCATTAAATTCTATTCAATCCTTTCATCCAATTACCTAATAAATTTGAGACCACTTGGGTGGAGTCCTCCTCAGAGGTTTAGCGGCTAACGGATCTTCATTTTCAACTTTGCCGCTCAGTCTCCCAAAAGGCGCCACTGTCTTCCCGCCAGCTCGGATAGGCTACAATAGAAGTGTATACAGTGCCGAGATCTCCTCTGCGGCACCGGTTGACCATAACCTCAAAATCAAAAGCAATAGGGGAAGTGTTGGAGAGAAATATTGCAGTAACGGGGAAGATTCTGCCTCGAAAATGTTTATAAAATCCCGAGCACTGTCCCTGATCGTTCGGGGCCTGGCAACCGCCTCGAAAGATATCGAGAGCCTCGTCAAGGTGAGTTATTGCATCTGTTGTTGTGTCGATAGATGGGAGTTAATTTTAACTTTGATATTTCGTTTTGCTATTTCAGCATAACAAAGTTGTTGTGTTCATGAAGGGAGTACCTGAGGCGCCTCGATGTGGCTTCAGCAATGCTGTTGTTCAGATCCTGAGGATGCACGGCGTTCAATACGACGCACACGATGTCCTCGCCAATGAGGACATTAGACAAGGTAAATGACGGGAAAGGGAGACTCTCAAACATCAGATTTGTGAATGAAATAATGCGAAAACAAATTGTTTAATCCTAAATAACAGAGTTAACCGTCTCCAGTTCATCGGTAGCAAGCTTCCGAATGACTCAGTAGCAAAGGAATTTTTTATTGGGACTGAAAGCTTTCCAATTGACGATTTTACGTCTTAATTTCCCCCTGGCATTGCTGCAAGCTATTATGAAACCGGCAAACATGTTGCCAGGGGAGGTATTTATGTTTATTTTAATTTGTAAGTCGACTTGGAAAAGTTTTTGTCCTAATCTGAAAAGGAACTCCATTTGAGACGTTCCAATTTCTCAAAAATCCCTTTGAAAATCCTGTCTCCAACAATTGCAACAATTTCGTCCATCCCTGCCGTCAGCCCCTCCTCGACTTTTGTTCTCAACATTTCCATTACCCGCTTTCCGCAGGGGGTCGGGTGTCTATTCTTTATTCCCCTCAGCTCTTCTCCCATGCACTTCTTGGCCAGCCTATCGTCGTTCATTCTCATTAGTTTAACCAGGTAATTTATTGCTCTCCGTCTCGATTCTATCTCTCCACCTTAATATCCATTAAGTCGTCGCTGAGATTATCTTCTGATAGTATCATTAACCCCTCGAGTTATCGGGCAGTTGCTGTAATGAGTGCGGAATTCCCAAGAATTTTCCGCATTCTCGACGTTCTAGGTTATTACGTCATTATAATAACTAAATCCTTTTTTTACTATTTTACTAGGAGTGAAGGACTTCTCCAATTGGCCCACAATCCCCCAAGTGTTCATGAATGGTGAATTCATCGGGGGTTGTGATATCCTTCTCCAAATGCACCAAAATGGCGAGCTCATCGAAGAACTCAAGAAAATAGGAATTACCAGTGCTCAAACCAAGTCTGCTAGTGAAACATAAAATAGAAAATACCTCAAATGTGAGGATTATATAAGTTTATATAGGCCTTAAATGTTTTTAAAATCTCAATAATTGGTCTGAGTAACTTAAATTAATCCCTGGCTACCGAATTTCCTAAATCCTTGGACGTTGACTTCTGTTAAATCCGGTGGAACAATTTGTTTTATCAGGACAATATTTGTTTCATACGGTCTCCCAATCCCCAGCCATTTTGGATATTGAATAGTTAGTTAACTAGTTTTCGTTTTAATTCTGTAAAGATTGAATAAAGTCTACATTGATTAACTTTAGCGTAATGTATACGCTCGTGTGCAAGAGGAGACTCCAGGTGCGGCAGTATTTTTTTTTCAATCCCAAGTTTGATTCTCTTTGTATCTTCAAAATTATCATCACTGTCAATGATGACAAGAGACAATATTAATGAGGCAAAACCGTGGGACTGCTTAGCTCAGCGAGTGAGGGCTTGATGAAGTCTTGAGGACTCTTCACGAGCAGAAGATTGGGAGGAGGGCTGACTGGCCATCTTAGCTCTCCAGGTATTAATAACGCGTACCGAGCCCACTAATAACACTCGTTTATCCTAGGGAGTAGTTAGTAGTGAATAAACGAGTAGCTGTTATCTAGTGGATATACTCGAGGGTTTGACCAAAATACGTTGGCAAAATACGTTCCCAAATCTTCCACATAATCTCCGTCGCTTGAGTGAATCCCACGCGACAGTCAGGGGGTCAATAGGGCACGAGGGCCCTAGGAAAGCGTGGATTTTCCATTTGTCAATAGTGACAGGGATTATTTACATAGTTAGATCATCCAGGATTAATGCAGACGCTGATACCACTGGAAACGTCACGTTATATTTTTTTTTTATTAACATTTAGATTCGGGAAAAGCCTTGTTTTATAATATTTCAATTTCAATTGTTCAGTAGTTTTCTAAATAATTAGGATACCGATTCATACGCTTAGGAATTCTCTAGTAAATATTTAAAGAACAAACGAACGTTAGTAACCCTACCTTTTATTATTTAAACTTCGCTACTGTCCTGTTGTAAACTAATGTCCCCAGAAAACCCCTAGACCTCCTGGTGGGATTCGACTAGATAAAAAAATCTAAATGATAGGAATAGTCAGAGTAAATTTGAAAAGTGAATAATAAAATACTTAAGTCGGGGAAAAGAGAAGACTAGAGACAGAAAATAAAATATCCGCAAGTGGTCGATTAATGACACCTCCTTAATGACAACTCAGGTGAACTCAGCATTTCTCTCTAGAAATATTTTCTTCCGAATTTGTTAAACCCGTCGTAAAAGTTCTTTGTTAGTCACCCCGGCTGACTACTAATCCGCTGGGGAATGTCGCGTTGTTGGTCTGCCCATAATTTTAAGGTTTTAATTTTTCTCGGAATATTTATGTTTCTTTCTCTGAGTACATTTTTGGTCAACAGAAACACTGGCACAAAACCAGTGACAATGCTCGCGTAATGAGCCCAGGGGCGCCCACGAGTTCAGATCCAGGCCAAAATCCCCTCGAATTTGGGGGGGAACCCAGGGAATTTCCCCTTTTCTGCAAAGGTCGGAGAGTCCCTCAGTATTTTCCAGACGGTGGCCCCCCACGTCACGAGTAGAATAGCTGGCACCCGAGAGTCAGCTCCGGGTACAAAGGGGCATTCGAAGATAGGAGATTTACGTACAGTTTCACACCTTGTGTGACGTCACAGGAAATCGATGGGTAGGAAGGAAGCCAGGGTAATTATCGATATAATTTTATGAGGCCAATTGACTGAAAAAAATGGGTAATCCAGAGCGGGATTCGAGCCCGGGACTCACGAGAGTAGGAATATTTGAAATTTTTTTACGCCCCGGGCCCCAGGTTTTGAATTTCATTCAGGCCCAATCGAGAATCGAAACCTGCGCGCCTCGAGTATCGATTAATCGATTAAAGCGGAATAATCGATTAACCGTATCTCGCACTTTCGAGATTCGGGGGTCTCCATTCGTAAGAGGAATTTTTGTTCTTGTCGATCATGACAAATTGAATTATCGAGTATTCATTAATCGATAGGAGGGAAATAATCGATTACTTGCAACTTCGAGATTCGATGCTCCTTCGAGTGTTCATTCGAGTGCTCCTTCGAGATATTCAATGGGAGGATGTATAAGAAAAAATAACAAAAAGAAAAAAAAAAAAAAAAGGCGAGAGATCGACCGTTTGTTTCCCTCGCGGCGAATATTCCCCGAGTAGACGTAAGAAAAGACCAAGAAAAAGTTAGCAGGGTAGCAGGTCGCTCGGTGCGTTGGGTCGTGAAAGGCGGCGGCGCAAGTACTGAAAAGAGGGGTAAAACAAACAGAGTAGGGGGTTTAGGATTGTCGGCGAGGTGGCGCCCTCCCTCGAACCTTCGATCGACCCCCAGTGATGTTCTCTCCCTCACACTCGCAACTCTCCCGTCGGGTTTACTCGACCACCCCGTCGAGAGATGTCCATTCGTCCTAGCAGGGGCCTCCAGCAGTAACTGACACACTAGGCCAGTCACCGCTCAGCCAGGTTACTAATACTCGTGATATTTATGTCAGCGAAACGTTAGAACAATTCTCCTCCTCCCCCCCCGGAAAATTTGCTGTGCTATTTTTTTACGTGATCTAGGATACTGTGATTGAACTGGACAATGACAATTTCTCTACGAATTATGGATAATTGGTAAACTTGAAGCTTGACAATCTTTTTAACGTCTCTATTTTGTTTGATTTTGCAAGAACAAAAAAATACGACAATTTTGGTGGCAATTTTTTCTATGTGTAGTGGACTTATCTATTTTATTCTGAATTCTGGAAGTTCACTCGAGAGCCTCAATTCCACAATCGATCCTGACGATCGAATAAATTGACTCGATGTGTGAGTGATGTACTCTTGCAGGCGTATCATGTATACTCATACATACCTGTATACATATTTAATCGGTTTTTGCATTTGGAAATTCGACGTCACTCTGGAGGAGGCTTTTGGGGAGTCTGTGGATGACCTAATGTAGCCGTGACAATTAAAAAATGGCAAAACATCAGCAGTCGGTGAATAATTCCAAGTGATTAAATTCAGAACACGTGTGGATGAGCAGTTCAGTGTGTTCTGTTTCCTCTAAAATTCATGAAACTGGTGTTGCTGAGCTAGTGTTGCTACAACGATGATGAAAATTAATCGTGTCAGCAGGTCCGTTTTGACTGCCGCATCCCCCGAAGAAGTCAAATTATCGGAGTCTTCGTAACTCATGCTGTCACCTCGTTGAGAGTTGAATATTCCAGTCGGAGTTGGTGAAAACGGGAGTCTCTCACTGCGTTCTTCAATTATTAAGTCTCGAGAGGTGGAATTCTCTTCCTCAAAATCAGGTACTTTGACATTTTCTTGATAGGTAGTTACTTCATGGATATATCAGTAGGATCTCCATTTGATGTTTAATTGCAATTAGCCTGCGATGCAATTTACCCTGGTGATCATGTAGACATCGCCAGTCCCCTCTTTCTCGACTGCCTCTCGTCCTTTAATCATTCATCTTATCACACTCGAAGTCCAGGCATGAATAGAACGTCAATGTAATGTATTAGCTCGGCTCTATCTTCAATCACTCTAGAGTCTCCAATTTTTCATCCTGTCTACTGGTCTATTTTATTACGCACTTTCCTTTCAGCTCCATTTTAATTGACTCAGAGAGGTCAACAGGAGTCCCCACAAGTCGCCCAAATGTCTGACTATTTTCCCCAATTATCCCAGATGACATCTCCGTTGGTCTGTTCTTGAGAAAAAAAAATAATCGTGAGAACGATTTGGGGAAAATCCATTGCAATGAGAGTCGGAAAGTGGCTCGGGAGGTTTGGAGAAGCGACGAATGTGTGCCAAAGATTTCTGGCTTGGCAAAATGACTGGCGCTTTCGGTGTTTCTCACTCGTTAGATTCTGTATACGTCATGTACTGCCACTACCCCACCAATCGAGGCTAACTCCTTCCCTTGTGGTTTGTTACCCTTTCCCTCATGCATTCGTATTACAAATGCATGACGTGTGATGTAGTTCGATCCTCCTCTGGAATCTACGTAATTTTTGTTGGATACACTCTGCCAGCTTCTGCAGACATTCTCTGATGGATCACTGGGGTCGGGAATCGAGTTTGTTCAATTCATCGAGCACTGGTCCATTAAATATTTTTGGTCCACAGAAATTTATACGTCAATTTTGGTTCTGGCATTTAGACGAGAGAGCGTGGAGGAGATTGAGAGGGCCGACGTCCTCCTGACGACTTTAGGGAGACACTTCTGAGAAGACTCTCACTTTACTTTTGGTTTGAGTGGACAATCGATTCAGGAATTAAGTTCTTCACTTGATTGAGTACTGGTCAATCACCCGTCGATGGGGGAAATTAGTCCACCAGCGAACGGACTCCCTCGGTCTCTTTGATCCCCAGTCCATTCCGCCATCTTGTTTCACAAATTAACATTCCCAGCTGAGGTGTCCGAATGTCTCGCTCTCTCTCTCTCGCTGTCTCAATTATTCATCAACGACGTCGACAATTCTTCAAGATCGTCAGTAACGTCTGCAGGGCCCGAGATAGGTAATTGGATTGCAGTATACCCAGCTCGAAAAATCATTATCACCCAACGAGGAAGTACGTAAGGAGAGGAGAACAAATGGGCGAACAGCACCAGAAAAAAATACACGCAACGTCCTTGAGACCTTCAGCGGTTCGACCCTCGTCCAAAAATAGATGATATTCGCTTTGGTGGCTTACACGAGCTTTCTCGAAAATTACCATCGAGCATACTTATCGTACGGATGATACCCGTTCTCAACTTCTGGGGTAGAAAATGCCCCCCCGCGATGTGTATCTGTCCTCACTGTAGGACGACAATAAGATCGCCATTCATTTCCACCCGAGCTTCGCGTTCAATGGGGTCTCTGCACTCGACTTCCGCGCAGTCTATTTTGTGCTTCTCATTGTCATTATTGGAGGACATCGATGATAATTCAGTATTCAGTGATAGGATGGGAAGGATAAAGCAGTGGCACTCTACAGGGTGCACGTCATTAATTGTCCGTTAATTGTCCATTACGGTCATGAGTGATCTCAGGAGTAATCACTAGGAAATCTTCTCAGAACCGTCAGGTGACCGTCAGTGAGGGTCACATCTTCGTGGGCCAACGAGCTTCATTCCTGACTTCTCCTCGCATATCCGGTTAGGATATAATTGACTTGTATTCCCGAATACTTTTTTCTGCCTACATGGACCGAAAGTGGGCATTCTAACCTCACTTCGTTCGGTGAGAAACGCTTGCTTTCCTTAATTAGGAGAAAAATCGTATCCAACCCTCGGGAGGAGCGTTAGACGAGCATTCCCCACGTCCTTAAAACCCTCGTCTTCGACTCAGGTCGTAATTTTTGACGTGGGGATAACTTGTCTGCTTTTCTGTCTACATGGACCGAAAGTAAGCGTTTCTAACCTCACTTCGTTCGGTGAGAAACGCTTGCTTTCCTTAATTAGGAGAAAAATCGTATCTAACCCTCGGGAGGAGCGTTAGACAAGCATTCCCCACGTCCTTACAACCCTCGTCTCCAACTCAGGTCGTAATTTTGGACGCGACGACGACTTGTCTACTTTTCCTCCCTAGGTGAGAAATATACAAATTCCTCCATCACTCCAACTCTCGGTTTTTCCCAATCTCGACACTCTTTGGTCACCAGATGTACTTCCGAAAAACCCGGACAGGAAAAGTCCCCCGGGGAAAGCGTGAATTCCATGCCAACAATTAATTATCCCAAAAACTGAAAGAAACAATCCCAATTCCAATTCCTATTCACACTTAACGTCCAAATAAAGCAAGAAAAAAAAAACTCAGAGATAAAACAAACCTTTCTATTTTCAGAATTTTCATTATCGAGAAATGTAAATCCTAAAGGAGACCACCCAATGGATAAACTCTGATGACTAGCTACTGACAAATATTTGGAAGAGATGTCATCGAGTAGTACAGAAGAGGAGGACTCTGAGAATGTCGATGGGAAGAGCAGGTGCTGCACTGTCAACGTTACAATCCGATGTCTACAATTGGAAAGATTGTGGTTAAAGAGTGACAGTGACTTCACTACTAAATCAATTGACGCTCATTACTCGTTGACAAAATAGTATCAATGGTTGACTCCATTGACGTTATTGTTTGTTCAGTGATTGATCGCATGCTGATCTATCAATCCATGCGATATAAAAACAAGTGAAACACGCACACCAATGATGAGGTGACAATGGCAAGTGACTGCGGCTGGGTTTAAGGATGAGAGGAAAACAAATGGCTTAATTTTGTATTTTAATCGAGGATTAAAGCAAAAAAAAACAACGGAAATACGGGAGTAATAATTCGTTGACGAACAGTGAAGTGACTCGGCTATGGAAAATTGCTATTTTTATATTGCGACTCTTGGGGCATTGGGAAAACGATGGAGATGTGAAGAGGAGGGTTTGATCAATGACGAGGACAATCGTTGCGTTGGCAAATTAAGTCTGTGGAAAAATTGGCGATTCCAGTGAATGACGTGGTTAACCAGTGGTTGTATTGTTGTTTGTGTAGTGTCAAGCGCCGGCTAGAATGATACCATCCTGACGATGCTGCAATGTGACGAGGACTTCGTCAAGTGAGGGAGCAGCAGTGCTTGTGGGAAGAGCTGATTGTGGGGAAGATTGTGATAGATCGGTGATAGGTTTCTTCTAAAGTCGTTGGTTCTAGGATTTCAAGGGTTGCCGTGGCTGGTGAGGGGGATAAGTGATTGTGACCGTGTTTGATGCTGAGGGCTGGAGGTAGGCTGGCGGACAGCTTAAATTATTAAAACTGTGGAAGGATGCCAGGCGGCCGTAGGGGCCTGGTAGCCCCTCAAAATACCTTCTTGGAGAATATTATAAGACGGAGCAGTAGCCAACGTAAGTCTAATCATTGTTTACTGGTCTACTCAGTTCATTCATTTGGGGATCGGTTACTTAGGACATTTTTGGGTTTTTTCATTACACGGGGAGAATATTCAGCAGAAATTACCGTTCCGTTGCGTAATTGTACTGTATTTGGACCGCTCGGGGACAATTACCGTACCGCTTAAGTAAAATTTGCTGACTTCTCACAGCACGATTACCAAACGGAACGGAAATTTTTACTAAAAAATCCTCTCCTCGTATGCCAGGATAGAGGGAGATCCTCCGGCCGATCGTCCAGACTGTCCTCGCGGAAAAATATAAATGCAAATGAGCGTATGTGACATGGATCTGACATACTGAATTTTCGGCCGAGAGTATATCTCACATATGTAGTAAATATGTGCAGGATATGTGTGGGTACACGTGTTCACATTTGTTCTCCTTATATACATCAAAGACGGGAATTTCGAGAGCGTTCCGCATTCTTGTAACGTCACAGGAAACCATCGGACAGGATTTGGGAAAGGTCGGGCGGCATCCGGGATTATTCTCGATAAAAAAAAATCCCGGATTTTAAGTGGTTTTTTTTTTATCGAATTTATACCCTAATTTATTCTCCAGGTTTATTCTCCAGGACAGAATCTAACCATTTGGAAAAAATTTATTAAGAAAATTTGTATTTACACCCGGCGTCGACCGCCTTTTCCGCAACAAATGAATTATGAATAAGAAATCTTTTGTTTATTGGACAAATGTAACACGATAACTGCACATGTACTGGTCATTGCGACAATAGACATATTAAAAGATGAAGAAAATAGTCAAGCGGGCCCCGTGATGCTCTAGAGGACATCCGAGCTAAGCAGCGTGAGTCAAACATTGTCTTCAAGCTTACAAAAATCGCTTGAAACTGAGGAGGACATCCAGAGAATCCACCCTCCGGCTGTCGAGTAATTGACACCTAAAGACAGTCCGTAGTACCCCCTCTTGCTTAATAAGTTCGTTGAGCTGGGTTAGTACTCGGATGGGTGACCGCTTAGGAACATCCCGCTCGCGCGAAAATTACGGGCGCCAGGCGCCCGTAGTCGTAGTGTCTCCATCTAGCGAGCGTGACAGATGGATACATTAGGGCACTGCACAATCGGCCGGCCGTGGGGTTTTACATGGTTTCCCGTGGAGTTCTAGCCCAAAAGGAGGGCAGTTCCAAATAAGATGGTCAGGACACCTCAGGGTTGGAATTCTCCGCGTTTAGGGTACCTTAAAACCTGATAATTCAACCAATCAAAGCCACAGATTCAGGGGCCCTCTATTTTTGGTAAGGAGCGGTGGCTGTCATCGGTGGAGTTTTAAGATTTTTAAGGTACCCTAAACGCGGAGTATTCCGGCCCAGGAATAATCAAGAAAGAGGACAAAGTGGGAGAAGACAGGCTGACGAGTGTCAGGCTGGCCTGTCTCAAAATATTCCTAACAAATGTTGGGTTAGTTATCTTTTTAGGGCCAGTTTTTGGCTTAAGCTAACCACGGTTAACTCGTGGTCAGCCAATCAGAGATCCTAACCTTAACCCTTAGCTGGTCGGTTCACTCCACCGAACGTAACTGGTCACCTGTATAGCGCCGCGCCGCACGTGTATTTCCAAATGCATGGTTGCCACGTCAACATTCGAATCAAATAATAATTCTTTTTAGATACTTACGTGCATTCAATACTCGTAAAAACAATACAAATCCTACTAAATGAATATATTGCAGCAA
>JAPYZN010000363.1:0-12496 GCA_030522865.1 Psyttalia lounsburyi | reverse complement strand
GTGCACAGGTTTGTACAAGTTTGAACGGGCTAAACCATCGGTCGTCCATATTCCCATAGCGATCGCCACGCCGCCAACGGTAAATAGCGGTCCCAATTGTGTATAAATAAATACAGGGGTTCCGATAGTAATTTTTTATAGGTAATATAGTTTTTCCAAAATAATAGCCTTTTCTTTGCAGCAGTTACTGAGTCAATTAGCGCTGTATATTTATTAACCACTAAAAAATCAAAGGTAGTGTTTCTTGGTTTTTTGTTTCATCGGTAAAACAGGTGACATGAATTCAATGAATGTTTCTTTGTCAATTTTTGAAACAAAAAATAGTTAATGATATATATTTTGAGATTTGAGGAGAGTGAGGCTCGGAAAAGTGCTGGAAGAATGTTCTCGGAGCTGGTATAGAGTATTTTGAATGGAGATCTCCGTACAATACACATAACCTAACACAACAGCTTTTTACTTTTCCACCAACATTCAAATACTCTCCACCAGCTCCGAGAACGCTCTTCCAGCACTTCTCCGAGCCTCATACTCCTCAAATCTCGAAATATATACAATTAACCTCTCTGTATCAAAATTGACCAAGAAACACGAATTGAATTCATGTCACCTGTTTTACCGATGAAACAAAAGACCAAGGAACACGACCTTTGATGTTTTTGGTGGCTAATAAACATTCAGCGCTGACTCAGTAACTGGTGCAAAAAAAGGCTATAAGAAATTACATTAATTATAACAAAATAGGGTTTTCCAACTGCACATTGGAGCACCCAGCAACGAGCTCTTCTCCAGTAGTCCTAGATGTCGACACCATGCAATTATTTCAGAACCTTTTTTTCGGAGGATTTCCGAGAACGCGTGCGCCCCGCCGCTTGACACGGAAATAATGACACGCCGCGTATAAGCTGAACTTTGAAGCCGGTCGAAATGTATACGAAAACCGTGAGAAATTTCATACCCCTAAATCAACTAATTACTCGATTAAAATGAATGTGACGTATAATTTTGCAAATTATTGAGACGGCCGCGTGAAATGAATGATTAATTGTACTTGCCATCGAGAATCAACCGGGAGTACTAGCACTCAGTACATTTGGTCAGTTGTTTCGCTGCAGCTGGACAGATAACGTCCTCGGGCTGCGCACCGAGAATCTCCCGTTTCAACGCTGGTTTTAACCTCGTTTCTTGCATTTCCATTAATAATGTAAAATCGTCGGCAATTGTAGAGTTTTTTAAGTGTCAGTAATAATTGGATTGTCTCCCCATTTAACTGGAACAAGAAGAAATTTAAATATTGTTGGCTCGAGAGCACGCGGCAGTGAAGTGGTTGGTGTGGTTCTACCGCAAATTTTGTGGCCAGTTGTTCACCGAAAAATTGCAAACCATGCCAACGAGAAGTGGAGCCAATGTGCATCTGGTACTACCACCTCATTACCTCCATGAATTACCTGCACAGGCTGAGGAGAGACTTTCCAAGATTTTTCAGCAATTGGACATTGATGGCAATGGAAGGATCGATGTGCATGATCTGGCACAGGCTCTTCACCAAGTTGGCGTTCATAAACGATACGCTGAGGTATATTTACATTTTTCTGCCTTTGTCGAATGAATGATCAATTTACAAAACGATAATTGATTGATTGATTATTATGCAAGTTGGTTCGCAGGGAATTTTCGCATTTCACGGCATTTTTCGAATTGAGTAACGGCATTAGGATTCAATCTGACCTCATTTTTACCTCCATTCATTTGACCTTGCCTTTACTTCGCACTCAGACATAATCGCAGAAGACGCTTTCACTCCTTGTATTTTTGTCTTTTTAATTCTTTACACATCTACTTATTCAATCTAAATGTATAATTGTCTGAGAACGGCTAATATGAGTCGACATTAGAAGATTCAATGTTCAGATAGGTATTAATTGGAGGTTTTGAGGCTTACATGGAGATCATTCCATTTTGAAGAATGGACTGCGATTGTTTAACGAAGATAAATTTTTGTTCCTTAAGAAGTGGGATAATTTAATGATATTTGATTGGATCATTTATAGCCTTCACTTCAATTGCCGTCTCGTACGATTTTTAAATTGTATTTTGTAAGGTTTCGCTGAGACCAATCTCAAGACAAATAATAATGTGGATTTCTTATGTTAAATTTTCTAACAGTTTATTTCACTCAATAGAGTATATGCATGGGAAAATTGTTTAAAACAATCGAAGTTCTTTCGTTTATTGACAACCATCAGAATTCGTCTTGCATTCGACGTTTTAAAGTTTAAAATTTTTAGTCCTAGTTGGGCACCTCATTTTGGACGTTTTTGTTTGAAGCGCCCAATCATTGTAAAATTATCGACCAAAATATGTCACAATTCTTTAACACTTCTCAACCGTAGAATTGATTGATTGCAAAATCAAAGTGAGCTTTGCAGGGTTTACTCCAATGGTGAGGAATTTAAGATTAATGAGAAGATGGAAAAACTGTTCAACCATTCAGTCATTTACTGATTGTAACGATAAAAATTTGAATAACAGCTCCGCCGAATTTATTTCAATAATTCATGTTGTTTCAGAAATTCCTGCAAGAGTCTGATAGCACTAAAAGCGGAGACATAAGTCTAGCTGAATTCATTCACTACGTAATAGAGCATGAAAAAAAACTTCGTCTGCAGTTTACGCATCTGGACAAAAATAAAGATGGTAAGTATTGTGTTCGTCACTTGTTTAACGTCACGTATTATGGGTCTGACTGTACAGAAGTACGTGACATCTGTGAGACACATGAGGGGTGCTCAAGTGATGTATTATGTGGTGAAAATATCAGAATATCAGTAAACTTGTATAATCTTTAGAATGGTTTCAACTTATGTCCGTCATTTTTCAATTATCTCTTGCATATAATCGCCGAAAAGGGTCTCACAATTTTTTTCTTCTCAAACTTCCCTAGAAAAATTTTAAAGAAGTAACTTTTGATATTTATGCAATCATTAATTTTTTATATTGTTTCTATTTGTCCCTCTCAACTTGCACATTCAATGCTCATATCGTTGTTCAATTACTATAACAGAAAACACTTACTGAAAAGAAATGTAATAGTTGGTTTTTAAGATGGAAAAAGGCCTGCTCAACAGACCTTAAAAAATAATCAAAAGTATAAACAGAAGAAAAAGAAATTTAGGGAAGTTCAGAATGGATTCTCCAACATTTCATTTTTTTCTCCCGAATCTGATTATATTTAATAGACTTAGTTGTTTGTTAATCTATAATGACCACATTTTCAGGTAAAATTGACCTGGAAGAGTTGATAAGTTCCTTCAATAAGGATCTGGGAATAAAAATGGACAGAGCAGAGGCAACAAAATTATTGCAGAGGTGCCATAAATATCCATAAATTTAATTAGGACCATAAACAAACATTAGGAGTCTAATTACATTTTGGTTTCAGGATGGATCGAGATGGCAGCTTGAGTATATCTTTCAATGAGTGGCGAGATTTTTTGCTCTATGCACCAAGTGATGACATTCATGCACTCATCACGTATTGGCGACACTCTACGGTGAGTTGACAATCATTTATTATCGTTATCCGATGCAATCCGCTGTTTCAGGGGGATTAGGTCATATGTGAATTTTATGCATTGTTAATAAATAATATATTGGGTTATCATTGACGGCTTGCTGTGATCCTTAATCGTCAATTTAATTTCAAGAGAGATACTATTCACCATGATTAATGTTGATGGTTCTAGCTGAAACATTGGCGTAGTGTAACGATAGTATTGAAATGTCATGAAGATATTGTCATAAAGATAAGACATGAAGTGTACTTTTGTGTCTACTAAACTTTGAGATATTTCTCCCATCTGGAAAATTTTGAAATTGTATTTTATGAGATTCGTACCAGCTGCGTCCACGTCGCGAATCCTGGGGAACGCTTTTACCAAGCTCAATGGGAATGTAATTTGAATATCTTAATAATTTAATTCATTATCATACCTTCAGACGGGCGGTGCTGTTGGAAGACAGCCGTTCAACTATAAGAGCATCCATAATCTTAAATTAGCTGGATCAAAGAATTTGAACTTCATTCGTAGGTGCCTAAACCCAATATTTAAAAAGTTATAACCGGAGGGGCCCCTAAACTCCACACATTCCCAAAAATACTCCGAATTTTGAAGCAAAAGGCAAACGATGGATAAACTCTGGGCAAAATAATTCGAATAATTGACAATCATTTTTGAAATATAGTTTTTTCACAGTTGTCAGAAAATTTTCTTTTCACCCCGCGAATAGTATGACAGAAAACAAGAAAAAGAACGTAAAAATCAACTATCAATAGAAATATTTATTTTCTACAGATAAAATCAGCAACTAAAAACTTATGATGTAGTCTTGGAAATACAATTCAAAATGCAATTCCTTGGGGCTAGAAATGGTAATTCGTTAACTCCTTAAATTGTATGGATCTAAGCGATTTATCTACCAAGTCAGTATTCACAGGAGTTTTGCCATAACAAAGTTAATTTTTTTTATTTCGAGAGGCTCGAAAGAATGATTTTAAAAACACCTCCTGGAATCACATTGGAAAAAGCGACCAATATATTTCTAGCCCAACGAGGTCAAATAAGAGAGTCCTTTATACGCGAGTCCGAAACAACGATGCTAAGTACATTATTTTTCCACTAGTCATGATGAAGAAACAAATCATTGCCTCAACTTTTGCAAACGAATGTCTGGAATTGTCGGGGTAAAGTATTCTTCAATGCCACGTTTCCACGTGCTGCTGGTGTCCGTCGAGATAATACCCACCACGCTCCCACCAATGATAAGCCTCATCACCGGATATTTCGACCAATACTCTTGCATGAAACCAACAACCAGCGTTGGATTCGTCGATGGCGAGGGCTCGTCTGATAACCGGAGTAATGTTTCTCCCATTTGCCTTTTTTTCCATCACTTCCCCCCTCCCGCACCGCCAAATGATTTTTCCCCACCAACGGAGAAAAAGTGACGTAGTCGACGTTCTCCGCGTACCTCCCTATGAAGTGACCTTGATACCCAGCTGTTCTCCTTTACCAGCTGGCTCTCGGCTTTCCTGCATGCGGATCAAGCATGCGCAATTCTCAAGCGCGATATCTCCAAGCTTTCCCGAAAGCAGTAGAACGTTCATTGTTGAATCCTCTCCACAATTTGTGATTTTTTTTTAATGCTTCCACCTCAGGCATCCAAAAGAATCGAATCATGTCTGAAGATAAATTCAATGTCATTTCTTGGATTAAATCGATTCTGGAAAAACAAGTAAGGGTTCTTTCAGAATATATCACATACACTAGAGAAAATTGCTTCAGGCTGTTACATCACGCACTTTAGGTGTTTGAAAATGCTCGATGAAAATAGACAAATATCTCCAGTGGATACAATTTAAATGGCGCTTATGAATCTTGAAGGCTTTGTGATGACTTTTGGATGGTTTTCTCTGAAGAAAATTCAATTAGGTGGCAACGTAGGTGGCAATTTAAGCATTGATCGGCAGTGCTACACTCAAGGACACCAAATGCGATTTGGCTTCGTCAAAATGCGTCAAAAGTATTGCAGATAAATAACATACAATGCCGTCGGATGGTTCTCATACATTTTGCGCCACAATTTTGTGAATAAAAAAAATTAGAGATAATGTTATCCAGTGAAAAATGCATATCGGGATCGTCGTGCTATGAAAGTGTACCAAATTGACTCATATCTATGCCACTTCAGTTTTTCATCACACAACGAGCCTTACGTGTTTATAACTCTCGTCTCCTTTGAATCCCAACTTGTGATTTAGCGATCAAAATCAATTGCAAAACAAATCCTTTCAATTTTGAAATTCTATCAGATCACAAAAAAAAACATTGTTTCTCAATTCAATCCGCACTGCAGGAGATATAGAGGATAAAAAAAATTAATATGGAACTGTTTTCTTGATGAGATTACGCATGTGTCTGCGTGGTTTATTAATCTTTTTTTATTACCCGTCTACTCTGGTGTATAATTACTGATTAATGTGAGAAATGTCAAGCTTAACGGATAATTGGAGAAAAAATGGGGAAAAATTCTTGAATAATACTCGATTGGTCTCGTAATTAGTCATTCAAAAAACAATGAAGGAAGGGGTTTTGTTAATATGAATTTTAACTTTTGAGGTCAACCACTGATTGTCGGGAGCATTTAGCGACCCTCGGACTATCGCGGTTTTTACCGATTCTATCCAGTGCGGCCAGGTTACCGACGGGTTTGATTGACGACCATGTTCGTTGTCAGTAAGACACCGTGACACAGTAATCTCTCTGTGGAATCTATTCAAAGTCCAGTCGAGCCAATTACTTTCTATAAAACATTAATGATTGGCATGCCATGTTGACACGACAGCATGTATATGATAAAAAAAAATGCGGGGTCTTCCTGTTATCATTCCTGATATGATTACGCACAGTGAGAGTCAGTAAAGACAAAGTTTAATTAAAAAGAGAAGGGGTGAAGTACAGTTTGACGTTAGATTCACTACAGGATGTCAGAAAAATATTCTTCAGTGATCTCTAATTAATCCTATGCGGATTCAAGCGTCGATGAAGAAGATGGTTGACACATTTCAGGCTTTCTTGTGAAATAAATCACTCAATTTCATCAGCGTAAGCCGGAAAATGACATCATGAGATGTAAATTTAAGCAAGTGTGTGTGTGTGGAGAATCTTGGCGTGTGCAAAGGTCGCTACATTCGAAGAGTTTTCTGATAGACTTTATTTTATTAGATTTTTTGCCAAGATAGACGACTTGAGGTGACTGTCATCCTGAGAGATGGCAGTTTTTTTTACCGTATCATTACGTTAATGCAATCTCATAGCCTGCACATAAATGCTACGACAGAAAGCAACAATGGAAAATCGAAACAGTTGTTTTCCTTTCCTTCAAAATTTTTCTCTATAAAGTTCAACACTCATACAGCAAAGAAATTTTGATTAGCCGGAATAAGGAAATATCATTTTATTTTAGATTCCCCAAAGAGTCATGAATGGTGTATATAACTTTTAATATCTTTGGCTTCAAGATGACGAGTAAATAAATCAAGAGTACAAGGATCGTTTCAAAAAATTACTTCGAAATTGAGCTTTTTTTGGTTCACAATTTCGGTATTCAGTTATATATTAATTTTCATCACGCTGCGTCGGAAAAGTAACTTTTCAGTCACTCTCAGCTTCGCGTCGAGTGACTGAAAAGTACTTTTTCGACACATTGAGATGAAAAATTAAGTTCGTAACTCGTGAAAAAACCATTTTTTTTCACTTGTTACGAAATATACTATTCTAATATTCTCCTAATATCACGTAATTTTACTTAATTACAATACCAAGACGCGGAGTTATCAAATTATTCTGAGAATCCTCAGATTTATATCAATCTGTGAATCAATTATCTTATCTCGTCGACTTCTCCACACATTGACTCGTACTTCCTCTATACGTCTAGAAGACTCCAATCCATCCGGATTTTTGAAAGTTCATCATTACGTAAACGTCTGAAACATCGAACTTTCCTGTTTTTATTTACCCTTTCATAGACATAAACACAATTGAAAATATTTTCGTGATGTGTTTACATTGAATATTTGTCATTTGCTTCAGTCAACTGCTATTCCTGGAGTAATTGTATGAAATTTTTGAGGAAATGTCATTTCAATTAATTCACGAAGCGTCAGTACGAAATGTATGGCTTCCGCACTTTCATTTCACCAGCCGTGGTTGCTCTCACCCAAGAATTTGAAAGCAAAGTTGATGCAACTTGAATCATTTAGTTGATCGGAGGCATGTGTAAACAATCCAGAAGTTTCGGCTCAAGTGACGTCAATTGCTAGCGCGTCAAAATAATTGAATGCATTGAGAATGCTGGATCTTATGGAGTCATCAAACAAATCCAAACACTAACTTTTTTGTGGACTCTGAACCCACTGGACGTGGGAAAATAATGTCAATATCATTTATCGATGTAACAGTTGAACAATAACACAATTTACATTAAACTCATTCTGGCTACTGCGAAAATTATTAATTGGAAAAATTCTGCGAAGTACCCAAGAGAGGGGGGGTGCGTGTCAAGATATCTCTGTAAGGGGTTTTTCTAGCCTTACAAATGAACGTCGGTGCAATGGAAACATTCATACGGTATTACAATCTACATTTGAAAAATGTTCAATTCGTGCAAAATTTTCTGCCTTCCAGAAAATTTCACTTAATTGAATAACATGACATTTCTCACAAGCTAATTCTAGAGTTATGGCGTTCGATTAATCACTCTGAAAATGTTTTGACGAGTGTAGATTAACAAAAATCTGCATTGAGAGATTATAACTACAGTACGATTATACGCTTTCTTTCAATTTACTTAATTGTGGACATAAATTTGTTTTGTGGGTTCCCCAAATTCTTATTAATAAGAATCTCTAAAATTTTCTCTCCTAGACAGAAAAATAGCGAAGCATGTGGTCTTTGAATTAATTATTATATATTTTCAGATTTATGGAAATACCTAATCTGTCCTATTATCGCTATTGCATTCAGACTAACACCTCATGAGATTTCCTGAAGAAAACGTTCTTGAACCCACTACCTCAACCTTCCCTCTATATTTTGACAGTGAAACAAAATAAAACAGCAAAACTACCAGCGGAATGCCCCAGACTGCGATTCAAATGATAACATTTTTTTTCGCCTCCACCAATACGTGCGCTCTTGTGATAGTGACGTTCTGAGGCGCACAGACATATCTAGCAACTTGGTGGGGACTTCCCCAGTTACAATTCCAATTTTCAACCGGCGTTAACCGACCACTTGGAATTCTCGTGGTCTCTCAGTCTCGGTATCGGACTCCGACCACGCGCATCACCCGTTCAGACTAAGGTCGTCATATTCAGTGATTTTTTCCACCTGTGGAGTAGACCTTCGGATCTCTCGTTTCCCTCTTACTTTTATCCAATTGACTCAGATATCGATCAATTACATTCTATAGAGTAGAATGAGTAGTGCAATGGTGTTGCATTCAACCAGGCTCTTGGAGCAGAGAAATGTTGGGAATGGGTGTCAAGTTTGTGGAGAATTTCTTCAGAGATACCATGAGCTACTCCAAAGGGTATGTCAACATTTTACAGTGAAAGTGTGCTTGATTTCTGTCGACTTCGGAATGTATTTCATCTAATATCATGTTCACGAACATGACAGAAGTATTTCATTAACGAAGTGGTAAAAGGAATGAGATAAATTGGATTATATCGATGGTTCCTCAAATATCTACAATACTAGTGAGTTTAGATTCATTACTCGACCAGCCAAATTTCCCTCTGCACTCGAAAAAGAAATCTCGGCAAAATCCTCTCGTGCATTACTGGAGTTTTCAAAGAATAGGAATTTCGACAGAATTTGCTAGAATTATCATCTTGAGGGGAACTTTGATATTTTTAATTTTCCAACGAGTTTTCTGACGAAAGTTATCGACATTTTTATCAAGTAACGCATATTAATCCTGAGGAGATAATGATGATCAATATGCTTCGATATAACATATATTGAAAAATTTGTGCAGTCAATTTGTTTTAAAATTTCGAAAAACCATGGTGTTCTGTTACCCCTTAAAGAATATTGTCTGAGCGATTAGTACACTAATTTTTCATTTGTTCATTTACATTTTAATAGTTTAAGAATTGAGTAGTTTTGTGGATTTCATGGGGAAGTGAATGGGATGTCTTGAGTGACCCAAAATAGCGTCAGAGGTGTCTGCATGATGGTACATAGACGATGAGTCACGCTGCTGGGGCTTGAAATTCCCGCCGACTTCTCCATAATGCCTGTACTTGTGAGATAAATTACAGTACACGTCATTGGTGTAAATTCCGAGTATTGAGATACCTTATCAACAGGTCCGGATCGAGAATGTCAAAAGGTCCTTCAACAGCTGTCAATTTGCGACCAAACTTTGGTCAGACATTTTTACCTAGAATTGGTGATTACGGAAATCATTCAGTAATCGACAAATAGCACTAATAGACCATTGACGTAGTTCTCGCGTGGCGTTGTAAACAGAAGGCAATTCCACCTACGTCATTCTTCATAAAAATTATCAAATTGTTGAACGGCAAATCAATCAAATTTTCAATACCCAACATCCTGGGGCATACTTTAGTCATGTTTCAGAAATAAAATATCCAATGACATCTATTACAGCACACACACTCTTACCATCGCCTCGAGACACCAGACTTTGCTATCAGGCACCGTACACTTGTTACTGTTCAATTATCACTTCGTACGTCGATAGACACAAGCGTGCGATTATGTTCGCTGTCTGTGGGGAAAGATTATAGCATTACAGTAATTATTTTCTCTCAATAGATCCGTATTTTCTTTGCCAAAAATTTTTGGCGCTCAAAATATTACTAACACAATTCGCTGTTATGTAAAAGCTGAAAGTTTCCAATTTTAATTCGCAAAAACAATTGGAATCCCAACAAAAGTTTGGCATATTCTGCTCGCTAAATTGAGTACTCAAAAATATTTTTTAAAATTTCAAGAAAAATTGAATAATTTGATTGACTGATGAACAGAAATCAAGCCTCTTGTATGATAGTTAAGTTATTCAAAATTTTCATGGTTATTCAACCCGACGTAAGACCAATGTAAGGCCCGGTACTAAATGTCTCAGTTTCGGTAACTTCAGTTTTTTAAAAGAGACGGTAGATTGGGGAGTAAGAGAAAACTCAAACCATCGTTACCTTAACTGAGACTTCGCAGTACCGAGCGTAAGAGTGAAAACGTGAAAGCCAAATTGGTAGCGGATGAGAACGAATGAAATATTTTTGATACTGACATTGGGCAGTGAGTCAAAAATTGAGCGACTCTGCACTGGCTCTGTGCCCAACTGTCTCCGCTAGTCCCCAGCTAGTGCGTTAGAGGGATTATCCTCGTTTTCTACCTTGATCAGCATCATTTAGTTTTAATTGGTACAATTAACACTTTGCACGATTTCTTCATCTTCTTGTTATGGATACACTTGATAATATTGACAGTGATTTGATGCTGGAGATATGGGTGAAGTTAAGTACCAAGTCTTGGAAAAAGATAAATAAATATTGGATTTAGTTCATAACAAAAAAAATTTATTCAGAAGTGGAAATAATGGCGCATGTTCGAGATATGTAGCCATTCTAATTTTCTGAATAATTACAAATTCTTCGTATAAATCGACGAACTGAGTGATCCATTTATTTTATCAGTAAATCGACTCAAATCTAGTTTTCTCTTCAAAATTTACGAAAATTCCTTGTAACTGATAGTTTTTGTACCGGAGAATCCCGTGGAAAAGGGGAGAGGGCTTCACGGAAAGATGTCTTAATTAATTTTCAATGCTCGTAGGTGTTCTAGAAGTAAAGGACGTATCGTTATCCACGTCATTCCGTGATTGTCAGTTATTGCCTTCAAATGTCAAACACTCAATGTGCCTAAGGATTGTAGTAAAAGGTTCTAGATTAGCCAATCACGTCCTTGGCTCGTACTTCACAGACCAGTAGAGAACAGTTTCACTACAATTTACTTTTCAGCCTTCGTTTTCTGATCTGGACGACTATGAAAATATTTCTTATTTACAATGATTTCCGGTTTTAAGGTCCAGGAAGTGGTATCACAGAGAGAAATTGCCGAGACTGATTACGCATGTAATAACCGTTGAATCGTCAGCAGATCTAATTTCCGACCTATAGAAATCATGCTTGGAGTTCGGAAATTGAATTTGCAGACGATTGAATAATTATTTCTGATGTCAATAGTTACACAGATTTTGGGACAACGAACAATTAGACGTGGTCGATTGAATTTCCTCTCCTTTGGAAAATAAAAGTTGAATCATAAAAAATATATCAATGATTCTGCAATTTTCTGGCTAGAATTAGTTGTATTGATTTTGCAATGAGCTATAAATTTTTTTCTCACTGTTATAACCAGTCTTCAGTGACCAATGCAATTCCTAATGACTGATTAGGACTGAATCATTGGCTCGGGTGCGCAAACAATAGGACTCGTCTACTCGTTAAAAAAACAACAATTTGCATGATGAAAAGAAATTATGATGATGAGGGATCAAAATAGACTACAATTTGTCGTCAATATTTCGGGATTCAATAATGGGATTCAAGTGAATCAGGTGTCATTTTGAAACCTCAAAAAATGGCTTGAGAATAAAGAAAATATTGAGATATTGCCCGTTTTCATTGTCGAGTTACTGCTAAACGCGGTCCGTTTTGCCCCCTCTGGATTATTTAGATAAAACAAAATTTTTGGCGCATCTTTTCACTCGAACATTCGCGTTTGTTCGTAAGAATTACTACTTCTGAACAAATATGTGACAATGAAAGAGGTAGAACTGAACTTTATCGAGTGCGTATAAAGTTGTCTAAAATAAAAGTCGTTAACAATACGGGCAC
>JAPYZN010000362.1:0-32550 GCA_030522865.1 Psyttalia lounsburyi | reverse complement strand
GTGAGATCGAAGGTGAAACAGTATTTCTTATAGTTTCAAAGCAGATTTGCAATGACACGGAAATACTTTGAAAATAGTTACCTTGACCAAGAACTCGCAAATATCCTTTGGGAAAATGGCTTCTTCGTTTTAACTGTTTCCTCTTGGTTTACATAATATCTTCAAGTCATTAGAACTCCTAGAAAATGAGTAGACAATAGATCAATCATGGGTGGACATTTAAGGTCATTACACTTACATAAAAGACCATTATAACAATGAAATATTGATTTTGTAATTGAATTCGTCATTAACTGATTCCTATCAGTGCTGATTCAAACCAATAAAATAGTTGTTCTGAGAATATTATCAGGATTATTTGCTTTAGAGGTAAAAAGCGACAACTTTTCTCGTATTCATAATACTTGAATTTAACTCGATTGGATTGTTATTGAGCAGGACTATTTGAAAATATTTCAAATATTTCCAAAGTTTTTCAATGGATCCGAATCATTTTGTCCATGTCATTAAAAATTTAGATCCGCTACCCAATTCTGTAATGAATTGGTAGAATGATTTAAGTCGGTTCATCTTTTAACAGAGTTCTTGAAGAATTTTAGAAATCACCTTTTTCAATTAATTTGGCAAAAAATCGTTCACACAAATTTTGCAACCTTGCTTGAATGGCTATTTATTTATTGAAAACTGAGGAATATGCAAAATTGATTTAGATAGTTCTAGCACTTCACTCCTAAGTAAAATAGGCAATAGCACCGAACATACACGTTTGCGTAAGATTTTGTAGGGTTTAAAATTTAGACACCGACATAACTTGCTTGGGTACCTCAGATTTGTCCTTGGTAATTGGATTAACCATATTTTCAAATAGGGAAATTATTGATAGAAAAAGAAGTTTACTGGGATTGATTTTCGCAGTTGTCAAGAATGTTGATTTCACATGTTTCTCTATTAGAGTGAACAATTGCAGAATTTCCCACAACTATAAAAAAATTAATTTGGGGAAATCGATGGACGACTCTACTTGGTCTTGATGTTTCCACACCATTTTGTCTTTACGAATTAATTTATCAAGAATCAATGTTTGGTTACAGTATATGGACATTGGGGAGGATATGGGCGTCCCCGATGATTTCACAAACAGTGAAATGATCTCAGGAATGTGGTGGAGACACTTACTGGCGGGTGGCATTGCTGGTGCTGTTTCCCGTACCTGCACAGCTCCCTTAGACCGAATAAAAGTGTACCTGCAGGTAAATAGTTCACTCTGAATTGAGCAGTTGATATTACTTTCAAGAAAATAAATTATCTAAGATTTCTTGATATTGTCCTCAGGTTCACGGAACACGTCACTGCAATATTATGAGTTGTTTCAAATACATGCTGAAAGAGGGTGGCATATATAGTTTATGGCGAGGAAATGGAATTAACGTACTTAAAATTGGACCTGAAACAGCTCTCAAGTTTGCAGCATATGAGCAGATCAAGAGATTCATCAAGGGCAATGATTCAAGAGAATTGGGCATTGATGAGAGATTCATTGCTGGATCTGCTGCTGGGGGCATCAGCCAATCTGCTATTTATCCATTAGAGGTAAACTTATATCTCATTCTTGATGTTTTATACTGAACCCGAATTGACTAATGAATGAAAAATCATTTTGTAAATTATTTAATCATAATAGCGGCCATTTTTTAAGCTGAATATCAATAGTATATTTCCGGCCTGTCGTTATGGCCGCCTCGCTTACGGCTCGGCTCACCAAACTCCACGCGAGTCAAAAAACCCCATAACGATAGCCCAGGAACGATATTTTTCCGTAGTGATTTTCACTTTTTCGAGTTCGGGTAAGGGCCCGTACCAGTTCCCGGACAAGGAAAAGTGAAGAGCAGTACGGAAAAATAATTTTTTCGTAACATGAAAAATAGTAAGTCTCTAAATAATCCCATTAAAGTCATTCATTTCGATTCTATTCGATCTTCTATAATTTCTTATTAATCTTCCGTAATAATCTAAAGTACCATTTTCCACAAAGTTTCTGACACTTCTTCGGAAAATCTTCTCTCTGTAAATATTAAATAACCAATACACTATTGATTTGCCTCTCGCAATTATTTAAAAACTTTTTTTTTCAGGTACTGAAAACGAGACTTGCATTAAGAAAAACAGGAGAATTCAACAGTATCGTAGACGCAGCCCAAAAGATATACGCTCAGGGTGGCTTAAAAAGTTTTTATCGAGGATACGTACCAAATTTAATTGGCATCCTCCCCTACGCCGGAATTGATTTAGCTGTGTATGAGGTAAAATTCGACGATCACTATAATTGTGGTTATTAAGAACGTTTTTCCCTACAATTTAATTTATCAGTTGGCTGATTGTAATCATTATTTCATACAATTGATTTCCTGTTCCCATTTCAGACATTGAAAAATAGGTATTTACGATCACACAGTAAAAGTGAACAACCTGCGTTTTGGGTTCTGCTTCTGTGTGGCACTGCTTCGAGTACAGCAGGACAGGTGTGTTCTTATCCACTCGCTCTAGTCAGAACAAGATTGCAGGCTGAAGTATCTAGTACAAATTCGAGAACTATGATCGGGGTTTTCCAAGATATTTTACAGACGGAAGGTTTTCGTGGACTATATCGAGGTCTAACGCCTAATTTTCTGAAGGTAATTATCATCAATCGTGAAAATAAAATTGAAACTAATGTTAAGTGCTAAGTCGAAAAGTACAGATTATAGGAAAAATATCTCAGAAACTAATGGCTTTAGATACGGCACAATGTTTGAAAATGCAGTTTCTAACTTACTTTCTATGCAACTCAGTCTCTTACTAATTCCTTAATAAGTAGAAAAATAAAACATATTCGTATGAAAAAGAACAACCAAGCAATGTAACTATTCGGAAGAAAAACAAACTTTCTACCATTTGATAGTTAAGTAACGCCGTAGAAGATTAAATTCCAGACTACTAGATTTAAAAGGCTATGTCAAACAATCTTCCGATATTTTATTTTTATTTCGGGGATAAATTCTATGTGTGCCGATTTCCGATTATTCTGCCCAATTGTGACCTTCATGATTAATGATCTCGTTACAGAATGATTCAAAAGTTGTTTTTTTGTTTTTCGTAGGTCGCTCCAGCTGTATCAATAAGCTACGTGGTCTATGAGCACTTCAGAGAAGCTTTAGGCGTCAACATGACGTGATGAAAATCTCTACTAGGAATTATTAATTTTTTTATTAAATTATTATCAGCTCTAAGATATTAAATGGAAGTGGACGTGATTGAAAGTGTGGTGGATCCAGTGCCAACCAAAGGAACCGAGCCTGTTAGCTCTGATGGCTAACGTGCCGCGTTGATCCTAAAACTCGTTCTTCTAATGATTTGACGATTCCAATGGGGTGAAGGCTAATTTGCAGTTTATGCTCAAAAATCATTTCCATTATGAAAACATGTTAATTATGGATCAGAGAATTGTGTGGCCTATGCGAGTATTATATTTGAGATTAGGGAATGTGTGTCAATGTCCACGTTTGTATTGAGTTTAAAGACATTTTAAATTATTGGAACATTTACAACGATGTTTCACAGTAAAGGGTAAACTCAGTGCAAACGTTTTAAAGCCATGGGAATAAATGGAATTTTCTGACAAGGTAACCGAAAGTAAATCTGTAGGACTGCTTGGATTTTAATAATCATTGGTCAATGGCATTCAATCGGTATGGCCGAAGTTATACTTACCTGTGATAAGTATGCTTATAAGGATTTGAAGAATAAGGAAACAATGTAAAACATTTAATGCTCGATGTTGAGTATTTTTCATTTCGAATCCTTTCAACTAGCTAGTTATTGAAATTCAATAGAAACAGTCTCTTCCAAGAATGGAAATAACAGTGTGAAATAAAATGTTTACTGAAGTGGTAAGAAACAGTGTATTGGATTCCACATTCTAGTTAACTGAATATTCATTTCGACAGGAGGGATTTTTGGAAGAAATATAGAGAGATATTTTTTGTTGCTAGATATATTTGCAATCAAAAACGTCCTCAAACATTTTTTTCTTAAACCCTTCAGTATCGACATTATTCTATTACTGAAGAAAAAAATGAAATATTGACTCGTTACATTTCACTAATTCACATCTGCAATCGTTTTTCGAATCATAGGATATTTCAATCAATAAAAAAAATACATGCTTCATTGCATCAACTGTTTTTGAAATTTCAATGTTGAGGAAAAAAATGTGCATCTAAAGTATCATTCCCGGCGTGAATAATAGCACGCATAATGTCATATTACCCAGAGAAGTCTCTGAAAGCATATTTTTTTAAAAGAACTGAGAGATAGAGAGTTTAGATTTTCATTTTGCTTTTATCTTAATTCATAATTTCTATTTTTCATTCAAGGATTACGATCCAATGAAGATTGAGATGCTTTTACAATTGATACAGATTCTTTTTAGAAAAGAAATAACTGTATGGGACTGACGGTACATGACTTTAAAAAACAAGCAATCGTAATCACACATGTTTTTCTTCGTTTTAGCGGAATATTTTTTATATAGTTCCATCATGTACATATTATTTATAGTTCTTCTGTAAGAATAATCATTATTTATTGACGACCTTTGTCTTGAAAAAAGTATAAAGAAGTAGCTCAGTCCCCAAACAGTAGAAGAAATTTTAAGTGTAAGGGATTTTCCATGTTGAAAATGATTGTTACAGTTTCCTTCAGGGAATTTTTCATTGTCTCGATGTATATTTGATTCCTCCATTCATACACTTATAGCTAATTCAATTGCATCACCAAAGACTTCAATATTATTGGATCAAAAATTTCTAAAATTTGTAGCTCTGTTGTATTTGATAACAATTGCGATAAAGTGTTCTTTGAAATGATAGAAATATCTACTATTGCTTACAACAGCCTACAGAGATGCATGGCTCTCGTTCCCAATACCGAAATATTTAACAGAAACGTGCAACTTTAAAGCAAATCAAAGCTTGTAAAGACGAACTGATAAAAAATGATGTTATTGTATCTTATGCACTACTGAAACATTTCTTGTACATCGAACTGTCCATATTTTCGATCGAAAATATACTTAAAATATCACCAACGACTAATTCACTGTCTGTAATCGTTTATTTCCATACTGAAGTGAAAAAATTTCTATTTTTAAAATTCAATAATTTTTCCTAAGAAAATAATGGAGCAATTTCGGTTTTTGAGGTTTTTGCGGTGAAGGCCTTTTCATCGGATATCGGGAGAAATACCGTCAGAGTTGTAGATTATATTTTCTGGCGGACAAAAAAAACGAATTTATTATAATTGATTTAATTAACAATATAACTATATTATTAATTAAATCAATTATAATAAATTCTTTTTATCTTTTTTTTTTATTCTTGTTATCTCGAAAATAAAGACTCTAAAAAGCGAAGCCCAGAGACCGGTCTCATGGGCAAACAAAAATCACTAAAATAATCGGCTGCTACGTTCCTTCGAAAATTTAGATTTTCCATAAATTAAACATCAAACAAACATCTATGGAAGAAATGAGAAAAATGAACAGTAATTAGTGAGTATAAAACATTTAATATTACTCAACGTATATTGAATATCGTACAGAAACTTTGACTATTTCAATTGTATTTATCACAAATATTCGTATCTACCTGCATCCTGACGTTTTTTAATATATAAAAAAGAGGTTTTACCAATTTTAAACGTTTACCTGAGTGACACGTCTTAAATGCACGATCAAATACAGAGAATTAATGAAAAATTATAAAATTATAAACTGCGTTAGGAATGTCGTTGCACAAGAAACAAAAATAGAGTGTAAATACAAATTTTAAAAAGCCACTTATTCAGTCTCAGTTAAGTCACTGGCAGCGTCCTGATCTAGGATCCAGTACAGTTTTCCATTCGTCGGCAGAACTCGACCAGCGGGGAGATTCTCTTTATCCTTCAGTATACGCTAGAGGAAAAAAATTGCATATCATTCATGTGCAGGTACAACAGTCATTAAATGGTGAAACGGCTAATAATCATTGATTATACATTTATCTCATACACGTGTGCTGCCGATAGTGGACATTACGTGTTCTCCTTCGACGATTAATGAATTCAAACAATAATCTCTTGCTTTTCTTTGTTCCAAATTTTTTTTAGCAAGAGTAGTAATTAATTGTCTTATTTGATTGTCAAATAGGAATGATCATAGCATATCATCTGATAGTTCAGAAAATTTGGGTCCTTTCAAAAATAATCCGATACTAATATAATTATCTGAGATGTAAGTGAGCCCATTTTCACCGTGGATTTCATTTTTTTCCGTGTATTCTGTTCCGAATACGCGGTGGGAACTTTTCCCTCCGTTTTCGGTGTCAGAAAATTCAATACAAATGGTTCTATCTCACACGGGAATTGAAAATTTTTTTCCTACGGGAATTTAGTTAATAATGCAATCATTGTTGTTTATTGTGTGTTAGTGTCTTAGAAGCTATTCACATCGAGACCCTAAATACTGCGAAGTTCATACCGACTGCCTAAATCTTGGCGAGAATGCGTAGTTGATCTCCCGCTCTGAATATAAACTCAAACGTACATAAAGTACCGAGGTGAATAGCCCCATTATGATGGCATGAATTTGGAAAATAAATTTAAACGAATCAGATAAAATCACCTTAACCATATCTGCTTTGCTCGCTCCAGTAATAGCAAATATACATGCTTTCGCATTGTTGATGACTGAAAAGGTCAGGGTAATCCTTGAGGGAGGTGGTTTTGGGGAATCATTGATTGGGCAGACCCACCGACTAGTTTCTTCAAGAAGTCGATGCCCCGGAAAGAGTGAGCAAGTGTGACCATCTGGGCCCATTCCGAGTAACAGCAAATCAAACCTTGGTAAGCTGTCTGGAGGAAAGTATACTGCCATCTTTTTAATGTAATCGTTGGCAGCCTCAATAGCTGTAACAATAAATTACCTTTTGTAGACATTCTCGAAAATTATCTATGGAGTGTTTTGATTTGCCTTTACATCGCCAATGAATGCATGTACGACTTTTTCGAAAGATCTGTAGCATATCTCCTTGTAAGTTGTGAAATTATTTTGTAAATAGCGATATCCTTGATATATAAAAAAAAAGTAATTTTTCTCATGGGATTCGACAAGAATTACTCAAGAACTTACCAGAAAAATCCGAATCAATTGTTATGAATTGATCCTCAGTTATGGGAATTTTTCCAACAAGATTCGCCTTGTAGACTCCAAACGTTGAATCTTCATGCTCAAATGGAACGACTCTTTCATCGCAGAAAAAGAAACGCCATTTGCTCCAATCGGTTTTTATTGATGGTAATCCCTCTGATAAAAATTTTACGAGGGAACCACCTGTCAAACAAATACCAATTTTCGTAAAAATACATCCATTAATAACTTTCCTATATCAGGAAGCTAATTATAGAATTCATGTAAAAAACATTCTCCGTTGTGTCTTTATCTCCCATATTAATCTTCTATTAAATGTAGAAATTAATGATATTATTATTCAACCTGCGCAAAAAATTCAATTCAATAAATTTTCGATGAGTAATATAATTTAGTTCTGTGATTCTTCAAATAAACAAGGAAGTTAAGTTCGTATGAATCAGTTAATACTTCACTAGCGGAATAAAAGGATGAGACAACGGAACTTGGGGAGTAGTTTTTGAAAGACATTCTCAAATCTGAAGATCATATAGACAATTCTGTGCAAGACTTGTTCATTAAAACATTTATTTAAACATACAAACATATCTCATCACTTCAAAATTCGTTTAAAATGATCCAAAATGTGGATAAATGTGAAAAAATCACGACAATTCCACATTCCATTTTCGGGGTCATTACAATAATTAGGCGATATATCGGAAAGCTAAAAAATTCTGCAAAATATATATCCCAAAAGGTTTTCCTATCGCTGTTCAATTTGAAAATATTCAACAAAAACCAAAGTATGCATGAAATTACATTAGTAATTACATATCATCATTTATCACTTGACGACTATTTTAATGATCATTACTATTTATTATAATTATTTCTTTAAAACACATTCAACATATTCCCAGACAAAAATGAACTATAAATATGAGCGATACGATACTGCAGCATGACGAAATCTTGTCACACATTACGATGCGTAAAAGTAGAATTTAAAGACAGATTATTTAAATCACCTATATTTTGAATGATTAGACAGTTCTAAGTAATCACCTGATAAACCAATTTTGAAGATGTCATTGGCTCTGATTGCATCATTAGCACTTTCTTCAATGATCTCGGCCAATTTTTTGACCACACCAGCGGCATCAGGTTCTACAATTGTCAGAGCCATTGTACTATCTACCTCTTCGTTCACTTGGAAAAGAAATATTTTAATTATCTCTCAAGTTCATCAAACACAAGAGTAAACCAACTAATTTCACTAATTCCGTTGCAGCAAGTGATTGAATATGTTTTTGATCGAAAACAAGCAATAAATAGAGAATTGTAAGACGTCCAAAACAAAATCAATCATGGAAGGGTGAAGCTGTGATAGAGTGGTATGATCTCAATTTATTATTTATCTAAGAAGCGAGTGATTTTAGAAGAAAACATGAAAAACTGGTTTGTAGTTAAAAACAATTCCTAAGTATAAATACCTTGACATATTATCTACCTAGTCTACTCATAATCTAACTAATTTAGTATTTGGAAGTCATATTGATACTCTGTTTCAAACGGTAAAGCAGATTTTGCATTGGCAAACGTAATTTTTGCATTCCTCTTTACTTTGTATTGTTCGTGCTTGTGCTTGAATAGCAGTAGAAAACATTCTCCGAGACGCGAGAAGAAAACCAAAATTTATACTAAAAATATGAGTGAACTACTGACGTCAATAATAGTTAAATTGTCTTGTTTGACGGATTTTTGAAATAAATTAATTGTTAGGGATAAATAATGAATTGTTTTGGAGGAAACACCGTTATAGCTTTAGTCATTGATCGGAGGAGGTTAGAATAACAATCGCACGATAATAAATGAATTATATTTGATCGTATATTAAGATATAAAGGCGAATAAATTGAGCCATGAAAATGTCATTCCGCGGTAGATTATCACGCAGTGCTCCAGTCAGATTCATCGGCGGAATTGCCATGAAGTGCTGGGCTTATTCAGGAGCTTATATACTCTTCTGTATTGTGCTCTATTGGTTGTATGGTGGAATACTAGCATTCTTTCTCCTGTGTTTTGCAACGACAGGTATGCTATAGATGTTTCATTAATTATCATTGAATTTTGAGGGATATTGTGTTTTAAATTCTCTCACGTATGCCTACAGGATATAATGCACAGGGAAGGGTTATTTGTGGCAAAAATTATTATTTTAATAAAACTTTTCGCAAAGTAATTTCGTCCAAACACTATTTGGATTAAAAACATTTCGTCTACCCTGTTAACAGCTAATACGATCACCTACAATAAAAATGAAAAAAGTGACCTCTTAGCAAAACTATCAAAATGTTACCAAGAATTGGGATGACAAGTAAATAAATATTCATTTTTCTCACAAGTACATATTTTCTTTTCGCAAAAAAATGATTTCCTTTCGCAGAGCAAGATATTATTTTCTTGCCAATTTTTAAGCTATTATTAATTGCTTCATAAGAATAAAGACAACATTTTTTCTCTCAGTGCGGATTACAAATTTTTTAAGTTCTTTGCACACTAATAATGATCTGGTGCAACAATATATTTGAAAATTTCAAATCCCTTCCCTTAGGAAAGATACGAAATAATTCATTTCATTACAACAAAACTAGAAAAAAAAATTGCCGATGAATACGAGATCTAATCGCACTCGAAGTATTATTTTTCACGTACATCGGATGACATTTTATGATACTAATGAGAGCCGGCGTTTCTTTGTACATGAAGCTTATGAGAAAAATTATTTTTCCACTTGTATCGTAGATTAAATTTTAATTGCTGTTACATAAGAGATATTTATTTCAAGAACAGGGCATAATTATTTTACCAATATTTGCCAGGCGTTTTATATCAAACGCAGGACCAACTCCTCTACCGTCCGGATCTACCGGCGCACTCTCGAGTCTATGTGCCAGCTCCTTCAATGTTCAAGCTACCTTACCAAAGTATCTATACACGTTCTCGAGATGGTACGCTGCTACATATGTTCTTGATAGTTCAGCCAGGAGACAGAGCGAAACGCTCGCCCACTATACTGTTTTTGCATGGCAACGCGGGGAATATCGGTCATAGGTAAGCATTAGTTGGTCCGTTATGAATTAATTCTCCCTCTACAAACATATCTTGAACTTCGTTATAAATGTGGGGTTTTCCTCAAATTTCACGCGACAGAAAATCTTAGAATCCAATCTTTTTGATAGTGCCTATAGTTTCGAATATTACGCAAACATTATGATAACACAATTTTCATTTCAGGCTTAGGAATGTATTTGGATTGTATCACAATGTCGATTGTAATGTTCTGATGTTGGAATACAGAGGATATGGTCTTTCTCAAGGTAGTCCGTCCGAAGAGGGTTTATACATGGATGCTCAAGCAGGAATTGACTTTTTAACAGCTCGAAATGATATAAATACTTCTGAAATTATAGTTTTTGGTAGATCTTTAGGTAAAGTATTTCTTCGTAATATTGAATCATGTACGTTTATCAATTATTATTCTACAGCTTGATAATATAGTAGAACATAGGCTTACAATGATATATGAAACAATCATCATGCCAATAATGCCAATACATAAACACTAGATACGCTAAACATTAAAATCTAGATAATGAAATTGGAGGTTGCGTATAGAAAATTTTTATAAATCCTCAAATATATTTTTGAAGCTACTAGTCTGAGTAGCTGATATTAATGCCACAGACAGATAAAAACAAATCACAAAGTTCTTGTAGATTTTTTTTCTGGACACAACATTTTTATTTGAGCTTTTTGTTGTGAATGGAAAGTCAATTAATTTCCTCAATTTTTTCTTTTCCGTTACTGTTACAGGTGGTGCAGTGGCCATTGATTTAGCAACGAAAGTTGATAATGAACGAAAAATTTGGTGCCTTATTTTGGAGAATACATTCACCAGCATTCCTGACATGGCCTCCATTTTGATTAGCTCAAAATTACTCCATTATTTACCGTTAATCTGCTACAAAAATCAGTTCATGTCAGTGAAAAAGGTACATTTCATCAGAGTTCCCACCGTGTTCATATCAGGATTATCGGACAAACTAGTACCACCGCACATGATGAAGGAATTACATAACAAGTGTTGTAGCTCGTACAAACGTTTAATCACGATACCAGGGGGTACACACAATGAAACGTGGAATCAAGATGGTTATTACGAGCATCTACGGACATTTATTAATGAACTCAGACAAAAACCGCCCATGCGTGTGCCAGCTAGCCATGTCTATCAAATTGACGACATTTAGTACAGAATTCTAATCACTTTTTTACACAAATTGCGTCCAAAACCATGGTTCATAAGCTCTCGAGTTAAGTGGAATCATTCTTATCTACCAAGGAAATTAATATATTTTATTATTATATTTTATAACGAGTGCAGTGTGATTTCAACGGAATTTATTTCAAAAACTTTGTAATAGGATTATTTTTGAATATTTGAATTTTTCATTGCATATGATTTTCAGTCCTAGATATCCCGATGTTTTTATGGAATCAGCCGTAGGGTGATAAAAGAAGATGAATTATGATTAACAAAGAGATTATTTTATCGATGAATTTGTAAGAAAGTGATTCAGAGAAATTGACCTTAAGCGCTTGGGGTTTTGGAAAATTTACTAGATAAGCCTTAGATATTTTTCTCTGAAATTATATATCTCTACGATTTTCGGACGACTCGGTAAAATTGCTTAATTCATTTTTTTTTATCCCTTCGCTACAGAATTGCGCTTAAAACGCTCGTGATATATGGAGATTTTTTTTGCACGTTCTTATTCCACTTAACAACTGAATAAAGCTGAAATAATGAATTTAGATTATCAATGATTCGAGGAATACTGCTGTGATGATACAAAATAGATTACCAATTTTTTTTAGTAATTTTTATTTATTGAGTACAACAAAGCTTCCTCTAATGTTTCTCGTTCTGAAGAGAACAGTTTAGTGTGATCATTTGAAGTCCATTGAGTAATTTTGAGGTGCTGTTGGGGTACATAGAAATCATTTTCATGCAGATACTGAAACATGAAAATAGCTAATTATGTTTATATAATTAGTAGTAAAGGGGCGAAAAGGGGACGAGTCCGACGTAGATTTTCAGACTCTTGTAAATATCTCCGAGTAAGGAATGTTTTTTGGTATTTATCGTTAAACGACGTTGGTTCAGAGATATTTACGAAATAATCTACATGATATACTCTCCCCCTCAGGGGTCACCGCGACAAAATTAACTCTTTATTGCAGCCAATAATTCTGAACCCGTAGATAAGACTTTTCATCTTGTCATTCGAAATATTTACGAGAGCCATTTTGTCGCGTTTTTCCTTTCTGTATATAAAATTCAATGCCAATTCTAGTTTATTTTCGTAAAAAAGGGCAGATGTAAGATGTGACAATTCTATTCTGCTGCCAGCTGAAGGAAAAGAGGAAACGACGAATGAAATCATATTTATTTTGTGTTCTATCATCATAATATAAGAGGAAATAAAATTACTAAATAATGTATCCTTTTGGAAAAATGCCTTTTCTCTTTTTTCACAATGTCCGCCCTAGTAATTGTGTTGTAGTTATAGTGAAGTAGCGAGAGAAACTTTGAAAATTCTATCGAGCATTCTGTAAATATTCTCTCTGGAGCGAAACGGGAGCTTTGATTGGAGTTCAGGGTGGAATCAACGACGGCTGTATACCTTCAATATTAACTGAATGATCCCGGCACATTACACCGAGTTCTTATCCGTCAATACCTTACTACTTAATTACGTTGATTTATAGATGGAAACAGAATATGTGGCTAGTGTGCAGATCTATGGCACATTTGTGGAAAACTGGGTGATGAAGTTTCGAAAAAAGTAGAAAAAGTAACTTTCTTGACAGTCTTCATTCGTAGTTATTTATATTTCAGTCCTTACTGCAATTTGATTATCTATTTATTTACAAGAAAACCCTATTTAGAATCTTCGATTTGAACGTCTTTTTCTCAATGCAAGTTTGTGAGAAAGTATCATGCCAATGACCACCAGTAGTAGGAGACTCACAACTGCACTGATGACAATTATAAGCATCCCACTTCCAGATTTGAGAGCGATTTCTTTTCTTCTATGCAGAAACTCGTCACTTCCTTCAAATACTTCAAGCCGGCTGAAGTCATTTTCCATTAAATTATCGTCGCAAAAAACTTGCCCTTTCCATTTCATCCAGTGGACCATTCTCTTGTCGAATAATTTCGGTGGGCTGGCACATCTGCAGTGAAAAAATTAAGGAGAGAATAAAATCTAGCTTCTTTACAGGACTTGATCCAATCTTTAAAGTAAAGTATAACTCAGTTCGAAAATATGGGACTGTTTTGTAGTTGAAAACATTTCGTAATACAATAGCAGTCATGTTAAGATTGTCTAAAACAAATTTCGTTTGGCGGATGAATAATTGTAATAAGTTGACAGGACTATTTCATACTATCTAAATTTATTTCAACACCTCTACAGAAAATGCTATAAGAACCCATATAACAAAATCTATAGAATATATCTTATCTCAGATCTCTTTACGTGTATTTATGATATTTCACGATTTTTCTAAAAAAAATAGTTGTATTAAAATTTGTGCAATAACGTAATTACTTCAGATCAATAAGTAGTTCAGGATTCAGAGCGTAAAGCTTGGGAATTAAGTCGTCCAGGATCCATTCAGATTTACAATCGCAGATGAATGGATTCCCCTGTAAATTCACTCCATACTCTGGCACTGTTCCATTCAAGACCTTCTCCAATTTCTGTGAAATTCTGCTGAGATCATTTTGACTGAGGTCCAACTATAAACCAACCATCACATTGATTAAAAATGTTACGAAAATAATAGATAATTTGGTGGTGTCGAAGTGAGAGATATTATTGAAAAAAGGTTTGATAGAAAAAAAACGAGTCAAAGGATTGAACAAAAAATTTCCGTTTGGGAGAAATAATAAGCTTGGATTGTAGCAATAACTGATTACATTTTCCGATAATTGCAGAATTTTTTCCCAATAGTAATAAGCTATGGAATGGTTATGACACTTACATAACAAATATCCTTTCCTCGAATGGACTCTTCATCGAATGCCTTTAAATTCTTATTCGAAGAAATAGTAATATTAATACAATTTCCATCATGTCCTCTTAATTTCTCGAACGCATCATCGTAGATGGCATTCAGCAAATTTGTATTCTTCATAACGAAGTTTCGAAGATTCAATTCATTGACGAACTTTAACTCCTTAATGGGATTTCCGCTTACAATAAGGGTCTCAAGTCTCGGAAAATTGAGGCTCATTAAATTCTCCGGTATTGCCACAAACCCATTATCAGAAATGTCCAATTCCGTCAATAACGGGAACGTAAAATTTGATATCATCGATAGATCATTGCCGCTCAGGTTCAAGTGCTTCAACACACTGAACAATACTTCATCATAATGGATCTCACTAATTAGATTATTTGTGATACTCAATGATTCGACAGATAAATTTTTCGGAAAAGATCGTAATTTATTGTATCCGATACGTAATTCTCGAAGTTTCGCTTCGATAATCGTTGAGTTGAGAGAATTATGTTCCAAATTTACAGACTTTAGCGCTTCACCATTGGAGAGATAATGTTCGAATGAAGTGAAGGAATTATTCGACAAGTCTAAAGTAGTTAATTGTGGAAAGTTGTTGATAAAGTTTCTTGGCAGCTCTTTTATAATATTATTTGACAAAGAGAGACCATTGAGAACTTGTGATGGATATCCTAGTGAGCCATTGACGCTCGCAATTTGATTATGACTCAGGTCAAGATATTCAAGAGATCCTCCCCTTTCTAATGCCTCAATAGGGAAATTTTCTATATTATTCCGTGACAAATCCAACTTCCTCAGCTTCTTGAATGATTCAAAGATTTCAGGATCTATCTTTGTAATATTATTATGCGATAGAGTGAGAAACTGTAGGCCATTCAAGTATTTAATCCTCTCAAGTGATGTTTCGTTAATCCAATTATTTGATAAAATTAGTTTGTCCGGTGGGTCCTTATCGATGAATGACAAGAGAACTATATCGCTACTATTTGAATTCAATTTTCCATCGCAATTATAGACAATTAAACCATCTGAAATCAACGAAATTCATTCAAATGAAATGTTTATTCAGTTTCAAGCAACATTATTCATGAAGAAGTGAAACGTCACAGTCGATTCATTCGACCTCATTGAAACCGAAATTTCATGGAAACTTGGATAAATTGTCGACAGCTTTTATTTGAAATATTCGTAGCAATAAAAAAATATAGATATCATCATTAACATGATACGTTTCATGACTTCAACATAGAAATGAATTATCTAAGTTCAAGAATAAAAAAAAGAATATATTTATTGATTTCTTCACACGATACCTGATTTTGAACACTCGCATATTTTACACACATCACAAATTGATAAATGTAAAACACTGATGAAAATGAAAACCGCAAAGGCTTGTTGCATGTTGTAGGATCAACACTTTATGAAATTCTTCGTTGTGGGCATTAACGACCTCAAAATGATGAAATTTTTCCAACACCGAACAGACGAGGATGATCTCCAAAATGGTAATGTTCCCTTTCTGAAAAGGTATCAACACCTGATAACGGTTTATCTCTGCGTCACAGAACTGCAGATCGAAGACTATAATCCGATAGCTATCTCTCCAATGAAACGCTTGTTCTTTTATGACTCACATCCGCAAACAAAAAAAATCCACAAAGAGAATTTATAAACTTAAACTATCCACGCCTATTGCAGAACTGATTAGTTACCTCTATTGAGAATTTAAAAGTTTTATGTCGAAAAGTAAGAAAAAAAATCGAAATCATTCACAATAAATTACAAAATCAAATAATCAGTAATACTAGGAAAAGTGAAGATATGATATTTAGAAGATATCCTTGTTGCAAAATAGTAGAACCTAACAAGCCAAATTAAATAGTTTTATTAATTATTTATACGTTTATCGAGCAAGATGACGCACGCACTGTTGAAATAACTTGTCGTTCTTCCGGATATGTAAGAAATATGAACCTGTTTGATTTTCCAACTTCATTTATCATTTCAAAGAGGTGAAAGAGGTGTTTATGATTTTTTGAAAAAATTCATTATCGACGGTTGTTTGGTGTTCTTCTTCGCTTTCGAGATTTCTGAGGTCTTTGGGGGGCTGGGTTTCTTCTCCTTGGGAGGTTCAGGAGTCTCCTCATCCTCCGAACAACTCTCCATGATCTGAACTTTCTTCGTAACCATGAATCCGTCGTCATCAACAAAATGTTTGTCCACTATTTTTCGTACTTTCCTCTTTCCTCCTATTCTCTGCACTGGAGAAGGTGATGGAGATTTGTGTTTTACAACTGGTTCCTCTGTTATTGAAGTACCAAAAGGATCAGGGTCCTCCTCGGGTTCGGATTCCTCACTCGAGTCAGACACCACAACAATGCGTTTTCGTTTCTTGGAGTCATTGTGAGAATCTTGACTCCTTTCACGTTTCTTACCACGAGTCGACTTTTTAGATTTCTCTGCTTTTGTGGAACCATTTATGGACGATTTCTTTGCTTCTGGAGGGGATGATTTCTTTTCAATTTTTTTTGTTTCCACAGAAATTTCAACAGGGTGTGAAGATTTATCTCCCAGTTTTTTAGATTTTTGATCGGATTTTTCTTCAATCGCTTGAATGTCGACATCCATAGAACTTTCATCTTCACTCTTTGAAGTTGCTTTTGGTGGGGGTTTTGGGAAATCATGTGATTTGCTTGCAGTTGAACTGATTGGAGGTGATTTTTTCTGATTCTGAACTTTTCCGAAGAGAGCACTGAAACCTTTTTGAGTGGATTGAACAGGTTTTTTCGGAATACCTCCTTTCTTATCCCCAGATTTGCCTGGGGGAGAGATCTTTTTGGTTTCAGTTCTAACCTCAGCTTTATTGGCGTCTTTCAGTTTCTCTTTCTCGTTTTCTTTCTCTCTTTCTTTTTCCTTTACTTTTTCAGTATTTTTCTCTTCTCTAGACTTTGAATTAGCAAACGCTTTCTTCAAGGCATTTGCTGGTTCTTTCACTTTGGCAGGAGCTGGAGGGGGATGATTTTTCTCATCCAAGGGAGCTTGATATTGAATTGATGCCCCCCATCTTCTTGAAAATAATTCTTCATCACTGAGGAACACACTCTCCTTGCATTTTATTGCTGAGAACTTGGCATCACCTTTTCCAGCATTCACCAGGGATTGAATGTCAGGCAGAGTCTTCTGGAGACTGTAGATGTGCTGTGAGGTGATCTGCCTGTACTTCTTGGAGGTTTCTTCAAGATCAGACTCTCTAACAACTTCCACTTGAATTCCGCCATCCTTCAGATAACCAATTAACATCACGGTGGCCACGATTCCATCATTCTTGTGCTTGTCCCAGTACTCTGCTAGAATTTCTTTTGCTGTATTCACATGGACTTCCAGCTCCTTGCTCAACCATTTATAAGTTACCTAGGAGAGTGAAAAAAATATTGAGAATTCTAGTCGATAAATCAAAATTACATGTAGAAAGTCGTAACCTAAATAAGTCAACTTGTGTAGTTTTCAGAATCTTGGGAATTGTGGTAATAGAGAGGGTCCATTGAGGTCTCTAACAGCAACATAGCATTTCCTTTAAAAAATTACTTAATAAAGCACGTACAGAAAAACGAAATTGGCTTTGTACTCTAGCAATGCAGAGAATTCGTATAAAATGGACCGTATTTCTCTTGAATTCTAATATATTTTTTTAAAATAATCGTTAAACTGAAGGAGAGTGGATGTTATCTACCTCATGAAGTTCGAAACGATGGGGAGTTTGATTAAGAATGTACTCACTAATTTATCATCATCATGAATGTAGCCAGCCAATGTTTGCCGATACACTTCCATTGGAGCTTTTACCATGTTTCGATCAAATTAAATATTGATAAAAAATTATTTATGCTTCAATCCAAAGGTTATTGCCATCGATTCGTATACTAATTCTCCAGTTTCTGTCCCCGAATTCACATTTATCATTAAATTGATACCTCTCACGATGACTACTCAATTATTAGGAATTTATTTGACTGATGAATTATAGTCCGAGCATATCAGCAATTATTCCTGAATCGTAAAAACCATAAGAAACATCTCTGAGATCTCTGATTTCGTTGTTGTAACAATAGTGGTGGCGATAAAAGGCGGTAAAATTTTCTAACCAAATCTGAAGTCTGGTGGATTCAGCTACATATAGCCAGCGGGGGAGGTGCAATTATGCAAATTTGGATTATTACAATCGTTTGGTGGTTCGAAGGTGGTTAAAGGTAGTGTATTTTTAGTTTTATGCTATTAAAAATAAATTATATAAATTTTTGCACTGACTTTTCGAACATATGCACCCCTCCCGCTAACGTGGGGTGAAATTTTTAATTGCTCATAAGTCACTCATTTTTAATACTAAACAACGAAAAATACACTACCTTTAACCACCTTCGAACTACCAAGCGTTTGCAATAATCCAAATTTGAATACCTGGATATCCCCCGCTAGTAATAGGTAGCTGGTGGATTCTCATGACGGGATGAAATTTTCAACCGCAATATAAACAACATGTATATATGATTGTACCGGTTTGTTGAAAGTTGATAATTATTGCGTTCTTATGTGAAAATTATATGGAAGAGCAGGGAAATGAATGAATAAATTAATGTCGTCCAAGAATGATCCATGCGGAAGGTAAGGAATGTTCTGCACCTAAATATGTTATTTTCGAGAAAATGGGGGATAACACTAGTTTACCAATTTCTGAGGAGACATTAGAGGGCCACGACGATATGGAGGACAAGGCTAAAATTGTTAGAGACTATGAAGCAGATACTCCAAGTATTTTGGGTGATGATGACAATTGCTCGTGTCGTTCACAATACGGTGAAGAGACGATGAAAGTTGATAACAAAATAGCTGACTTTGCTATAGGCGATAATGTCCAATCGACACATGAATTTTCTAGAAAAGAGCTTCATAATGTTGGAACGCTCAAGGACAGTCAAGTTGATTGCTCAATTGGAAATCACCTTCTAACTACCACTGAGCTAGATTCAAATCCTAGTGGAAAGATTCAACCTGCATCCGAGAACATTCAACGCAATTATGAAATTTCTGATACCGTAACTGAGGACCAATCATTACGCAAAGACGAATTCGACCAAAACAACGTTCGCAGTGATGGAGACCAAGAAAAGGATAATATAAAGGGTCTGCTGGTGCATAAAATTTGCCCAAATTCTTTCAAATTTAGATCGAAATGTTTGGCTATTAAAGATGAAGATTCAATGAGGCTGAACATAAAAATTCAACCTGAAGACAATGGACATGAAAATCGAATTGACATAGTTGTTTCTACGGTGTCAATCAAGTTGAGAGATGAGTTACAGCAGAAAGAAGTTGATGTCACTGAAGACGAAGGTAACACCTTGCATGTTGAGAGCATAAAAACGTGTCCCATTATTGGTCAGGTCAACTTACTCGAGCCAAAGATTTGTAGTAGCATAATAGAGTCGTCGGTAATTAAGGAAGCTAGTGAGCTTGAGGAAAAATCTCAGTCAAGAGGCGAATTTCAACAAGATAGGATAGAACTCGAGGTAGAACAAGAGAACAATCACCCAGACAATCAGAGCGGGGATAAAGTGGCTTCGAATACTTCTCAGCATTTCAGCAAACCAGTGTTGGATCCGCGATCCACAAAAATGTCCACTGCTAAAAGATTATGTGGGTTGACTGTTGAAAAACGAAATCTATTGAGGGATGAAATTGAGAATGAAGAGTTGAGTTTGAGTGATACCCTCATCCTTTTGGAGAATCCAGCTCCTGTTTTTACGAATTCTGTCACCGTGCCGGTAACGGCTTCGAATTCTAGAGATCAGAATACGGAATTGAAGGAAAAGCCACATTCGGAACCCCTTCCAGATGACCAGTCGTTAAAAGGCTTTCTCGGTAATGAGATTCACCCCAATTCAACACCACTTGAAGATGCTCAGAAAGCATTGAAACTTCTAGAATTGATCAAATCTAAGAAAAAATCTAAAAAAATGAAACTTTCCAGAGATTCGGAGACTATTTCACTAATTTCCGAAGAGATAAAGAGAGAAAAAAATGCATGTAAACCAGAAAAAGTTGACAATGCCTCAAATTATACCGAGAACAACAAGAAGAATCAGAATGACGATATGACGTTCGCTAATACCTTGGGGTCTGGCGGCTCATTTGATCAAAGCTCAAAGGATACGAGTAGCGATACAAATTTCTCGAATATTTATCAAGCTGATGGAAATCTAGAGAATCGAAGTACTGAATTTCATAATGATCAAGAGAATAATGCACTTCCCTCCCCGGCGAAAATAAACTCCAAAGAATTACTGAAACCTGAGAATACTACGCTAAATGAAACCATCGCAGCAACATGCGTTCTCCTGTCTCCAGCTGATCATCAAGACGATACTTTGAAGCAAAAAGCAGTAGAAAAGATGGAAATTCAGGTAAATGCTAGAACTAATAGATCAACGCACAATGAAGAGGAGATTAAAATATATACCGCTAATTCGCAACTGAAAAATTTCTTTCCTGTGTCTATGCAACATAGATCCACGGAAGAGCTGTCTGATAAGGACAACACTATATTTCTCTCGAATGAGAAGATTAAACCTCGGGTAATTGAACTCAGGAAAATATGGAAATCGATGAAAGACCAGCAACTGCGAAATATGATTTCTTGGAGAGAAGCAATAATTGCAGAATTATCTCGAAGGAAAGGGGAACATGTGAATCGGAAAATGTATTCTAAAACTCGCCGAAATGATAAGTATCTGACGATTTTGGAAAAGCGCTTGACAGAAATTACGAAGGCAGGACGGGAAACTCTGGCTCTGAAAGCTGAGCAGGATGCTCTAGCTTTTAAGGCTGAGCAAGACCGTATTGCCCAGATTAAAGCTAAACGGAAAAGGCTAAAAATCCTGAGAAAAGTTTGCGTACAATTGAATGCTTCATCAAGTGAAACAATCACTGGACTAACGCAGTCTCTAATACCTCAGTCACCATTGGCTCTAGACAATAAGAAAATGCTGACAGGCCTTCAAGAGAAACCCCGAGGAAAGTGGAACCCAAATAATGAATTCAGTTCGTCTTCATCAATCTACTGTTCATTACGAGAGGAGAAATTGGAATTAAGAGAGCAAATAAAAAATAAAGTTTCAGAATATACGTCGACTCCTCCAACAGCAATATGCCAGGCAACACTAGAACACCCGAGGGTGAGAGTGGCTGGGAAAACTGAGAAATCGTCTTCCACAGATAAGTACTATACACCAAAGAAAAACCATCTTTTAGAGGAGGTAGAGACAACCCGCAGACATTCCACTGAATCTATCGCAAACTACTCATCCCTCGTACAACTTGATGAGCCTAAAAGTAGGAAACGGAAGAGATCGTCTTCACGGAATGATGAGGCAAATAATTCCTACTTCAATGAACCTCCAAGTACGAAGTCGAAGGCCTTTTTTGAAAAGTCTCCAAATTCATCTGATGTTTCCAATAAATTAGAGAAATTACGGACAGGATTCATACGGAAGCGTGCCCAGATGATGGACAACAGAGAACTCCATATGGAGGCTACAATTCTGCAGGATATCACACCCAGTTCATTTACGAATAGGCACAGGGACGAGAAAGTAGGAAAAATTGGTACAAGAACATCCACTGAAGTTACCCCGTTAAACCAATCGAGGAAAACCATTTCAAATACAAAGAAAAGCACCGCGATTGAAGTTATTGATCTGACTGATGATTGAGTGAATTGAATAATAGTCAGGAGTTGATCGGCATAATGGAACATGCTGGTCCTTTACAACATTTAAATATATGGAAAATAAGCAAGTGTTGATTGTTTAAATTTTATTATTGCCAGATGATAGTAACTTTATTCTAGATTAACAGGAACAACAGATGGAAATTTTTCTCTGATGTAAGCTATAATAATGTAAACTATTTTCTATTCTTTCCAAAATAAAAAGTATTTATGATTGTGGAAAAGGTTTTTGCTCCCTCCGCGAGAACTTAATTCAGGCAGAAAATAGGAGAATAAGTGAAATTGACGGACATGTTACATCTGTGTAATTTTCAATACATGCGACAATCAGAATTTCAAGGGAGAACTATCATCAAATGTTTTCAGTTGGAAATTCTCTTTTAGTTTTATTATAGTTATAGCTTTTAATGAATGTATTCGAAACGATCAATGTTTTTTCAACAACAAATTTTGATTGTGGATTTTTAGTTTTCTTCCTCGCTGATCGTTCCTCGCGGCGGAAACTAATAATACAAAAGACAAGTAGTAACTTAGATTTCTCTTAGAAGTGCAAAATTTTAGAAAAAAATGATGAAATTGTTTCCTAAAAAGAACGGGTTTTAGAATGAATTGTGGCTCTATCATTAGTCAAATACCTTCAACACCACTAGCAATCACAGATTTCTCCTCCAATAAAAATGATGAATTCCACATTGCTGATTAAAACTCCCTCGAAGCACCAGTGTCATCCCCTCCGAGGTAATTTCCCAGCCAGTAACCAATCGAAAATCGTTTTCACCAGTAACAACACTGGCCACCACTCCGATTGGTGTCATTATTGACGCTTGCCTCAATCACTTGCGTATTTCATCTGCACCTCAGCACTTATTGACACTTGAAACATTCCACTGTCATCTGCCAAGCGAATTACAACGTAAATCAGCAAGTAAATCCTTGTATCGAGTTTTGCTCATGTGTGATACAGCTGAAGCAGTGATACATCGTGCGGATTTGAGAAGGAGCAGGATTAAATATTCTTGATAGTAATCCATCCCACATTAACAAAAAAAAAGCAATGAAAAAAATCACTAATAATCAGGTGAACGGTAGCATGATTGACCACGTAATCACTAATTGTTGAAAGTGCACGTGATTCCCTGATTGATTGTTCACTGTTCGATTTATTTCAACACCTACATAAAGTATCGAGACATCCGGGAAGTGACCCTGGTGACCTGAACAACAAGTCGTTTACCATTGGAATTATTCAACTCGGATACTTTATCTTTCTTTTTTATACGTCGTTGGCTTGTTCGGCTTACCTGATAACCACTCGGTGCCATGGAACAGTTTATTTTCATTGATCGCGAGACTGGGGAGAGTCTCTTTTCTTCTGTTGATGATAATATTGATTTAATTAGTGGCGAAATTAAAAATTCGGTCAATGATGCTGAAACTGGAGAACCAGAAGTTGATGTCGGAGGAAGAAATGTGCGCCGGAGAGTTCCTTTTCAGGTAAGCATTTTGTTCACTAGTTCTTGATTCAGTTGACCACATTCTTGATTTGAAGAGGAAGGAATTATAAGTAGCGAATGGATAATCGATGGAAAAATAATGGAAAATATAATTATACTTTGTTGACGGATAATTATAGACCGACACTTGTTCAGTTTTTGCAGATTTTGTAACCAATCGTCTACGATGGAAATCGATAAATAAAGAAACCGCGTGTCAAATAAGAATTCTTATGTTTAAACAATTAATTTTATATAATTATATTGCTCTTCAATTTGATAATTACGATATTAATATCATATTAATGGGCGATTGGAAGAGACACGCGGAGTTTTTTTAAGTAAATCTTTTGTGTATTGTGTATTGAATAGATATAATTCAATTGCCTTAAAGTAATATTTTTTGTTTTTATTTGATGATGAAAATATTGAGCCCAAACGCCGGCAATATATTTCCACAAAAATTTTATTTATCGAGCAAGCTATAATAATATATTTCAGTAAAAATTTAGCCACGTCTCCTTTAATTTTGGCATGTCCGAAATTTCCCAAATAGTCTGGCAAATGAAACGGAGTAAATTAAATTTGTAAATGAGCGAAGGTGTCTCTTGAAATGGTAGACATTTTTCATCCGGTAAAAATGATAAACAAGTTCTTGATGAGTTTTTATGATTAAGAAAAAAATCATTAACATGCTCACTTGACCCAAACAACTTTTTGTTGCGATATAGAGAACTACAGATCGATCTATGTTGTAACTGTGTGTAGATCCCGAGGAAGGTCAAGGAGGAATTATCATCGAAAGATAATGCCACGAATAAAAAACAAGGTCTCGTGGATCCTCCACCAGAAGGTAGATCCTTCGCGCAGACAAATCCAATTTTCCTCTTTCTCCCAGCAATCTTCTACTGCAGATGGGTCGCACTTGGCCTTATGGTCTTTGAAGTGTTATTTCACCGCTGGACCCACCACAAGAATAAGACATTAAAGAATTCAGATGTGGAATTTCGATCGCCTTTTTATGGAATTACCTCGGAGTTTTGTGCATTGTGTCAGTATGAGACACGAATGAATAAAGTTGGTAAGATGCAGCAAATAAGAATGTACAAATTTTTGAAACAGTGTAATTATATGAAAAGAGCTGTGACATAAATTGAATAATTATATTTTTTTGTATTGTTAATCTAATTTGAAACTTGCATGCAGTGATACATACTTTAATGCAGAATCGGAAGGAAAATAAAGAGCTTACTAAATAAAAATTCAATCGTCTTAATGATTTTGCCGGTTTTATTACGATCAATCTTTAAGAGTGCTCAACTTCTGCCATCATTTTTATTCTTGACCAAAAATTGAATTAATGGTTAGTACATTTTCGGTCGAAAGATAATGCCATTTTTTTTAACGATTTTTGTGGCCTGACCGTATAATTCATGACAACAATCATGTTAAATACGTGAATTAATATAATTTGGAATTATCGTTCAATGAGTCGTAATTATTAAACACGAATGAGTCACGAGTGTGGACAGATTCACTGAGTTTCTTTTTTCAATTGATTAAAATTAGTAGAGTTAATCTAAAAATGAGTCGTACTTCAATTATCTACGTTAAAAAAAATAATAAAAAGCCCAGTTTTATCAGTCCAACTCGATATGGTCGCCAGTTACAGCTATTGTCTCATCTCATACTTTAAGTCATCGAGTTCTCAGAAAAAAATAATAATAAGCATATTTTCAGGAAATGAAAAGGATAGAAGGATAGATGTCATGTGAATAATCCGTTAATTGGCCTGGAACTATTAGACTGATATAAAGCGTCAGAAATATATTTTGTGAATCTATTTGCGGCGCAAATAATCACGAAATTATCACTTCGATACTAAACTAACTTTTCACTCCATTCCTTCCCTAGACCTGACCTCTGATATTAATCAATTGATTCCAACTTCTTTTTTTTACCTGTGACTACCAAAAATTCACTCCTAGTTCTATTTCAATTAAATTTTTTACGAGATATTTATCACCTTAGTCAATTACTAGTACGTCTCCAATTTAAGTTTTATACAAAACAAAATTTATAAACTCACCTCTCCCATCGCCGAGTATTTACATAATAATGAGCTAATGAGTATTGTCGATTCATCGCTGTTAATTTTCTCCGTGATATCAGGGCTTTTTATGATCTGTTTGCTATGATCGAAAATTTTATCCTAAACTCATTTGTCACCTAGAAGCTAAAATTTCCCTAGTTGCTATTTGTACAATAGCATTGAAATCAGTCCGCAGATGTGCTCTCCAGAATCTGCACCTGCTCCAAGTTAATGCCGAATAATTTGGACTCTGAATACCATGGAAGATCCTGGCCACCGCTCTTCCAGTAAAATTATTATCCTTATAGCTGGAAAGCAAACTCCTAATATCAGATATAATTTGTGATTCATTAGCAATCGGTTTACTCTCACTCTTCTCCACAATTTCCAAAGGTGCGGAAGACTGAAAATATTCCCTCACAATTGCCTTGAGACTCTCCGACTTCTTCAGAGTCTCATCGTTTAACTCCGCACATTGTTGAATCGACTTATAACCGATTCCATTTAAAGCCGCATAAATAGTATCCAATTGATGTAATGAAGATTTTTCCTGCGACTGGGTCCTCTCAAATAACGCTTCAAGAGCTTCATCCAACTCAGCATCATCAAGATCTCCTGGAGCTCTTACCCTCAGCCCCAACTTCTCAAATCTCACAGAAATGACACTTCTCTTAGACTTTCCCTCCACTGTCATCCATTCCAAATTTTTAAGATGATTTTTAACAACTCCGCTGTCCCATCCAATAGCAGCTGCAACATCCACTACCGGGAATTCAATAACTGAACTGTTCTCATGAGAAATCCCTCGTTTAGCATTGAGAGCAATGGCCATTGCAAGAGGAGGCGAGGTCTGAGCGGCAGCTTTGAGAGCTTTGGGTCCATCGTAACTGGAAACTTTAGCGGTGACGTAAACGGAAGATAGAACCTTAATAAATTTTTTTGGATGTAACTCAAGATAGCATAGAAGAGTTGATATCGTTTCCTCAGAGATATCAAGGGCTGCCATAGTCTCATCAACTGGAATTGCCACCTCATGCCCTGGACAACGATTTTTAGACTTTGATTGAGGACAAGAGCAGGGGACAAAGATCTTCTGTAGGAGTTTTCTGATTGTGTGTCTGTCGACACCATCATTAAATACATGACGTCGAAGCTCCCACTTATCACAATCCTCTGCTGGACTTAAGAAGAGATGACAGTGAGCTGGTAAATTATCCCTTCCGGCTCTTCCCACCTCCTGCACATATCCCTCGAAACTCTTTGGCATGTTATAATGGATAACTGATCTGATGTCTGGTTTATTGATTCCCATTCCGAAAGCGACGGTAGCCACAACAATCCTAGTATCACCTTTCATGAAAGCTTTCTGGATGACCTTACGACGACTTGGAGCCAAACCAGCGTGATAAGCCTCTGCAATTTGTGAGACTTTGACCTTCGGTTTAGGTTTGTCTTTAGTCACCGTATCTTGTAGGGATATGCGTAGAGTTCCTGCTATCCTCAAACACTCATCCCTTCTCGTACTGTAAATAATTATGGAATCACATGCCTTGAATCTTTCGCTCCTTAATAAAGATATCAACGCTTGATCTCTACGCTCATCTTTGGAAACTGTTAAAATCAAATTATTTGGCATTGGAATATCAGAGATGACTCCTTCCATTCCATCATGAATTCTCAAATGCTCGATGATACTCTCTGCATTGTGCCTAGTTGCTGTTGCAGTTAATCCCAAAATGGTCTTTACTCCGAGTTTCTCCAGTAGAACTCGGCATATCATCAAGTAAGAGGGTCTGAAATTGTGAGACCATTGAGAAATGCAGTGGGCCTCGTCAATGCAAGCGAAAGCAATCGGTGGAAGTTGTCTCAGCAAACTACCAAATCCTGTAGATTTTTCCCCAGCCACAACTGCCTCTGGAGACACTAATAAAATATCTAGGTTTCCATCTTTAATAGTCTGCATGATTTTTTGTCGGGACTTTTCACTTTGTGCAGTATGAAGAGCCGCTGCTGACAAAAAAGATGGAATTCCTGTCACTTGATCGTCCATGAGGGATACCAGAGGAGATATAACAAGAGTTATGCAGTGGGATCGTTTGGAATAAAGATAGGCTGGAAGTTGGTAGCAGAGAGATTTTCCCGAGCCTGTGGACAATGTTACCAAAGTCGATTGACCTGAGAGGATACGCATTACAGCCTTTTCCTGTCCAGCTCTGAAATTGTTGTGTCCAAACATCTTTAAAGTGTCGAAAACCTCTTTCGGGGTCGCTTGAAGTCCTCCAGTACTTAATGGTGGATATACTGCGTCGATTGCACCATTCAGTGGAGGTAATAGCTTAGCTACCAGATCCTCCGGAATTTTATACCCAACCATCGCTAGTTCCTGCTCTTCATCGATGTTCTCGAAGTCGTCTTCATCAAAGTAATATTCTTCATTAGTGTTATCTGAGGGCTCTGAAGATCTTGAAGAGCCTGGAGCATCAACACATTGTTCCTTACTGGACAGTGACGGGCATTTCGGAAGCAGATTAATTCGCGTAGCGTGAGCACGAACTGCCTCTTCCTTTGCCATTTTCTCAACCTCTTCCAGAGTGGGGAACTCCGAAACTTCTTCTGAAATTTCTTCCAGAGGTAATAATTTGTCACTCTTCATCGCAGGACATTTTCGAGACATATGTCCAGTAGCTCCACACTTGAAACATGTGTTCTTCTCAGCTAAATCAGCCAAATCCAAAGCTCCCTCTGATGATGCCAATTCCTTCTTCTTCTGTTTCCACTGGTTTTTTCTGTATTTGGAGAAATTGAAGGAACGTTTACCTCGAACAAATACTTTTTTCTTCAAATTTATTCGCACAAAGTTATCGTTTGCCTTTCCAGATGCAATTTTCTCCTCAAACTTTTCCTTTTCCGTCATGAGGCTTCGGGGTTTTTTGGTGAGGCTCTTGGGAGTCAGGGACTGGCCTATAGTCTGGGAGAATTCAGAGATCAGATCACCGTTTGTATCTCTGGGGACTGCGAATCGGGGAACGACTTCTAGGGCTTCTACTCCGTATATTGGAATGTCTGGAGAGAGCTGAGTTTGTTCTACATCTTGGTCTATATTTTCGTCAGGCATCTCATCTGACTCCAGCTTGTATCGCGGTTTGGTGGTTCTTTTACTCACGCGTCGAGGTTTTTCATTCTTCCTTTCTGTTCGCTTCGTCACTACTGGTTTCTTGCGTGCAACTCTGAGTTTCCTGGGTTTTAGCTTCTCTTCTTCATACTCTTCATCATTAGATTCAATTTTTGTGGATTTTCTCAAAACATTCTTCTTGGATGGAGCTGGTGCGGCAGACGATTCTGATTTGATTTGATCACTATATGGTAGCTTATAATCAATACTTTTCTCTGCAGAATTGGATGTAGTTTTCGAGATATTAGTGACAGGTTCGGTAATTTCAGCATAAATAGCAGTCGGTTTGTTATACGGGAACGTATGTGCATTTGATTCTGGGGAATGCTCAAGACATGGACGTTTCAATTGTGGTAAAGATCCGTCGGACAAGGATTTCCTCCAGTTCCTGACTCGTTTTCTCTTGTTCTCCTCTTCAGAGTCACTATTACAAACAAAGTCATCATCATCTGATATCTGTGTAGAGATTTCAGTACTGATTGATGGAGTGGTCTCAGGTGGTGAGAAGACACTGGTGTCCATGGACTCGACGCCAGAATCACTAACGCCTGACAGCCTTTGAGAATTAACACTAGGTAAAGGTTCTAGACCAGTGTCTTTGGCACATCTCTCCAGCCATCCAGGATTCAATTTCCTCTCAGCAACTGTTAGAGATCCGTTCATTAATTTACAAATAGGATTGACTGGTTGGGCAGTTCCCTTCATCTCCAATTGAGTTATTTTCAGGTTTTCACCAAATATTCCATCAGGAGAGAGTTCTTGCTCAGTTTCGACAGATCTTTCACCGGTTGGAGATGACGAGACGCTCGCTGATTTATCTAAATCTGTCTTAGACTTGATTTTTGTCATTGACAAAGATTTTCTGGGATTTCTCTTGGGGAAACTCCCAGTTGTGAATTTCTTTTGAGACAATTGAAAGGAGGTTGACTTTCCTATTAACCGTTTTGTAGTTGTCTTAGAGGTTTCTTGTTCTTTGTTCAAATGATCACCCCAGGCTCCATCAATGTTGACATTATCGATTTGAGCGTCAGAAGTGTTCAACGACGTAGATCTCTTTGGTGGAGATTTTTCGGATTTGGATGGAGATTTTTCAGGGTCAATGTTCTCAACATTTTTCAGGGAAGTTGCGCTAGTTGTGTCTTCAGAAGCCTCTGGAGTTTCAGAGTTGCTGGATGTCTCCAGTAGGAGGTTCAAGGAAGAGTCCAGGGAGGAGGAGGCATTAAGGGATTCTGCGATTGAGTTGGCAGATATGTTTGCTTGGATTTCATCTGTGAAGGTGATATCCAGGAGAGTTTCTTCCAGGGCCTGAGTCTTAAGTTTCCAGTACATCTTGTAAGATTGTTTTATTCGTGAATCTGCCTTCTTTATATCGTTCTATAAAACAGCAGAGAAGGAACATTTGTTAAAGGTTGGATGAGAATTGAATTTAATTGAGTATGTAAATTAAAGCTTGAATGATATGTGATTGTTCTTGTTCTTTTTTTCTAATCTCCCTGCTTTAATAAGGAAAAATTTCAGGAAATGATGATGTTGTAATGACGTTGTTCAATTGACTTATTATGAACATTTTTCTGTTATTATCTTTATTTTTATTATTCAATTTTTCGAAATTACATTATAAAAAATATGACACAAAGGTTAATGAGCTTCATTATTAAACACTAGAATCACGAGAATAATTTCATTAGTGAGAAAGGAAAGAACGAAAGTATAAACTGAGCAATTGTAACATTAATATCATACCTTGCCCGGTTTCCTCCCATATTTCTCCATAAAATCGCTCTCCCATCGTTTCACTCGTAGCTTGCATTTTTGATATTTGACTTTTATTGATGGATTTTCAAGCAATTCCATCTTTAAATATTTAATTCACCATGCGTTTGTACACCATAAGTTGAAAATCAATCAGATAGTTGATGGGGTATTTTCTTAGGTAGTTTGAGGTTACCAATAGTGAAAAGTAAATAAAATCCCGCGCAAAGTGTGATGTAATGTATGTTGATTATGCTAGAAGGAGATGAGATTAGGGGGAAATCGCAAAGAGGATTGGACTCGCTATAATTCAATGCGATACCTGGTGGGCTAGCGGGTAAATACTAAAAAACATGGACGATGAGTGCCTTCAGATAGCCGCGCCATTCAATCTGACCCATGTCCACAACAGGTGCTCCGAAAAATGAATTCCTCACCAAATAGATATGAAAAGCGTAAAATTAAGGTTGTTGCACCAAAGTGTTGTGTTAAAAACTGTGAGAATACATCAGTTAGGAATCCAGATTTGAGTTTTCACTCAATTCCTTCACCGAACTTGAAATACTCAATCATCACACCGAATAACCTCGCAAGTGCAGTTGAAATTGTCATAAGCGAAACATGGCTTAATCTATTGAAACCCTATAAAATTCTTAAAAATTCACGAGTGAGTAGTGCCCATTTTAAACATGACGGTTTCTTTTTCCCCGGTGAGTTTGTTTTGAAAAATTAAAAATGTGTTCGATAATTCGATAATACCCATAGACCTTCACTCTTTTGTCATCATTAATGAAAAGTTTTATTGAAAATCTGCAGAATTCTCTGCTGAGTGTGGGATCAAACTACGGTGATTGAAAAAATAACGCTATTCCCAGTCAGTTTCTACCAGGTTCTAGTACACAGGATGACCAAGATCAAAGCCATGTCGGCTTGACTTCTCGCAGAGGGAGTTTTTCACCTTTTTTTAATATTCCTAGAGATTGGGGTACTTTCTAAGAACGCAAAAATATCTCTTAGACTCAACGTTAACATCGTACTTAACGTCTAGCCTTGAAAACAATGAAAATAAATACCTCCTAATCCAAATTGCAGTGGAGTGCTCTTTGGAGAGGTTTGAACGTGTGTAAGTCACTCATCGTCCATTTTCTCCAATTTCCCTAGCGACCATCGCGCCGCCATCAGATGATAGCGAGTCCAATAGGCAGCAAATAACAGATTACCCTAGTGTTTTTATCGATATATTTATTTGGTATTTTTGGGATTTTCAGAAAAACTGTAAAAACGGTCCGAAAAATCATTTTAGATACTTACCAATACCCTATATCGAAGGGGAATGAGCTCAGCTTCCGAATGGCGTCAGCTTCGATCGAGGCGATTCGATCAGTAGTTTTTGAGATATCGGCAAAAGAGTGCCGGCTTTGGTCAAAATCGGAAGAATGGAAAGGGACGGCCCCCTTTGAATTTTGGGCATTTCAGCTGTTCGGGCCAGACAGGCGACTGGCTGGTCAGCCGTCCCATCGAAGATGTCCAAATCTCGATTTTTTTGAAAGATGAGCCCTGGGTAGCCCTTTTTGGCTGTTTTTGGTCGTTTTTGACCTTTTTTGGGCCTTTTTTCAGTTTTTTCGATTTTTCAGCACGTTATCGTCGTTTTTGAGTCTTTTTGAGCGCTGAGGAGGTTCTAGGGGTTTCTACTTTCGTTTTTGGGCCCTTTTGGCATCACTTCCAGGATATTTTCAGCCCTTTAGCGACTTTTAGGGCTCTTTTTTTAAATTTTTGTCATAAAACTGGCGATATCTTGAAAACTATCAGGCTTAGCTCCAAAATTCGAACAGATTTGAAAAGCTGAGGAAATTTCCGATCGATATACCCCCTCACATTTCGATTTTAGGGATTTTT
>JAPYZN010000361.1:0-32554 GCA_030522865.1 Psyttalia lounsburyi | reverse complement strand
ACTTTTTTGTACGTGGTGTTGTGTGTCCCAAAAGGCATCCAGTTAGTCCATTGGTTGACTGAAGCACCATCTAATGGGAGAAAAAAAATAAGTTTTTATATCGACATAAACGCGCAAAATCGCTCCCCGCGTCTCCATAATCCCGCTCATATCATCTCAAAATGAGTATCAAACGGCTACGTAAAACACACTCTGAAACCATGCATACAAATGTCCAATTATCTCCAAAAGAATTAATTATCCCCAGATTTTTCCACGTAATTAAAATTTCCATCGTGCTTCTTCGCGTTGAGTAATTGCTATGACATTCTCAGAATTCCCATTATTACCCCGAGCCCGAGGTCTTATGAATATTTAGTTGAATTTATCAGTGCCTCTGACAAGTTTTCACTCCCACGAAATACATTATGGACTCCCCCATATCGATTGACCGCGGCTGTAGAAACTGATTTTTTTCTCCGAAAAATCTGGTACAAAAATCGGCCCGAAATTGCTCAAATTGACACTCCGAATATTTTCTTACAGCCTAACAAATAATATCGATTGTCATGATATTTTTTGCGGATATTAGAGAAGCTTCCGCGAGATTGAAAAATTAAGTTTTGTAATAGGAGGAATATTTTTTCGCGAATTTTTTAGGATGCGATGCGAGTCGCCTAGAAAGTGACCTCTTCGAACAGAATCGGTTTTTCGCGTCAAAATAATTTCCTCCCAGTGAGTTCTCGTTGGGTGACGTACAATATTTTCAAGCACTGGAGCCGAAAATATATTTTTTCTGCATTTCTCTAGTGCACCGACTCTCAATTCGATTTTTTTCTAATTAAGTCTGCTTACCGAGAGCAGATAGAGAAGGACCACGCCTTACCAGCAGTTGATATTTAATCCAACTCGGATAATTCTTTGGGCAAGACTCAAATATTCTGCAACCACTTCATTTTTTTTTTCTCAGTTTGAGGAAGACAGGTGGGAGCCAATTGCCGGCAACAGCCGGTGGAAATAGCGTTCAGATACACATATATATCGACATAAACCGCTGCTCCATTATCCATATGCATGCAAGCAAATTCGATAGTAAACCGACCATTCCACCGGCTACAAATTTACGGTAGTTTAGAGCATCTGCGTTCAACTCTAATTATAACTCTCGGATTCAATTTCAGAGAAGGGGCGGATGTTTTGTTTTCTTTTCCCCCTTCCAATTGAAACTGATCCTGCCTTGAATATATTGTACATCAGTTCAGGGCTGGAAGTTGTGCGGCTGACCACGAGATATCACGCGGAGAATATAAACCGGTGAAAACTGGAGCCTCGCCGATACTAAAGGTATGTTAATTGAGGCATTTATGAAAAAATTTTACTGAAATATTGGAAATTTAAAAAATCCTTTGGTAAATTCTAGTGGATCTCTAACGAAGAACCGATTTCTGTTCAATGCTTGTGATATTAAATAATTTTATGAATATCTCTGTACACGCAAATATCATTTTTTAACTTTCTGGAATGCGATTTCAATTAGAATAACAATTATATAATTGTATTATCCGGTATGGTCTAGTGGTTATGATTTGTATAATTTTATTATCCGATATGGTGTAGTGGTTATGATTTGTATCATTTTATTATCCAGTATGGTCTAGTGGTGAGGCTTTGTATACTTATATTAAACCTCCCGGAGGGTATTCATGGCGCCAATGATGAAATTAATTCTACCGACATCTGCGTGCGGCGCATAAAGTCTTATCAAATCTGGAAAATCCATAATCGCTACGGAAAGCAGATAAAACTCAGTTATTGCATTCAATTCCAGGTGTTCGACAATAAATTGATAATTGTGTTATCCAACTGCTTGTGTCGCAGGCCAATATCTCACACTCATCATATCTCGGGTTGCGATTGTCTGGCCGCTCATCCTAACAGCCTGGTTATAATAATTGACTGCGGTAGGGAAGAATAATTAATGGCAATATTAATAAAAAATTCGAGGCAACGAAATGAATTTAATCCTTTGAAAATCATAATAAACTTAGAATTTTCGATCACATCTTCTCATAAAATTCTTCCTGATTAGATAGAGGGAAACAAATTTTTGTTGACGAAATCGAGGGAGTGATGTCAAAATTATTTATGAATTTTTGTTTTTCAATCGGCTCCTCATACAGTGCGAGAAACAGGTCAGGATGATTCTCCAATTGATCGTCCTGTTGGCGTTTGTCCACACGCAGGCCTACTCCATCATCCGAAAGCCCGACTCTTGTGAATCGGTTCTCTCAGGCCGACTTATAAGTGAAATCGATAATTACCAGCCAGTAGTAAGCAGAATTATTGATGCAGCAGTAAACGGCACCTTCAAAGGAAGAACTTGGGCCGAGCTGGCGGCGTTTGTCGATGATTTTGGACCAAGATTCACGGGTACAGAGACACTAGAGCGTGCGATAGACTATGTTCTTGATAGATCAAAGACGTTGGGGCTTGAGAATGTCCATGGGGAGGCGGCCCCAGTCCCTCGGTGGATCAGGTAATGGATTTTTATGAAAAAGAATTTTTCATGGTATTGGAGATCTTTCCGAGAGAGTGCTCACACTATAAATGACCTCTTTTCGTGTTTAATATAATAGGATATTTTTACATCAATGCAATCCTGTGAATTTAATTATTAAATTCTACATTCCTTCCAATTGTAAACGACAAACTATCGATAACCTCCAGAAACTGGGACGACTAAAATTGAAATTGAGCCACTTCCATTAACGTCACCTCGCACCTCTACTCACACACCCCAACTAATCAACCAATGAATTTTTGAACAGAGGAAAAGAATCCGCGACCCTCTTATCGCCTCGCAAAAAAGACCTGCGAATGTTGGGGCTGGGTTACAGCATTGGAACTTCTAGTGACGGTATAACAGCGGACGCAATCGTCGTTAGAAGTTTTGCCGAGCTAAAAAGACGAGCGAACGAGGTGAACTCCGCAACTTCTCACCCCCTAAACTTATTTATTCCGCCTCCCTCCGTGTCACCAGCCCGTGAAAAATTATTCTCCCTCGGTTCGATTCTACTTTACTTTGATTTCAATGCAGGTGACCGGAAAAATCGTAGTTTACAATCAGGAGTTTGTATCCTACGGCAAAACCGTGATCTATCGATCGTCAGGGGCCAGCGAAGCCGCAAAATTCGGTGCCGTTGCTGTCCTGATCAGATCAATTACTCCGCTCTCCATTTATTCACCGCACACTGGAATGATGAGTTATGAGGGTAATGTTACGAGGATCCCAGCTGCTTGCATCACCGTCGAGGACGCTGAATTGCTAAGCAGACTATCAGCCAGGGGTAAGTGAAATTACTCATTGAAATCACTAACATCCGGTGACTTCACACACGAACACAAAATAACAAAAGTAGGAGCAGTCAAATTGTAAATGTCAACTCCGGTCGCAGAACTCTTCCTTCATTCCGTATTTGACTCAGATATCTGGCCAGGCTGGTGGCTCCGTAATTGAATTTAGGGAGATACTTTAGGCAAATGGAATCATTAATTTAAATCATTCAAGACATTTATAGTACCCGATCATAAATTATGTAAAAGCACTCGCCTTGAAAGCCAACCCGATTGTATTAAATCAGGCTGAATGAGGTAAGCCCCACATTACCTTTTTTGAAATAATAAGGATCCGACTTAAGACGTAAGACATCACTTCCGTTTGCCTCTGCTATCATCCTCTTAAGTCGCTCTCAATCCAATTCTCCTTAATCAACCCAGGCAAAACAATCACCATTCAACTGAAGATGGATGCGCACCAATTGCCGAATGTCGAATCGCGAAACGTGATCGCTGAGATAGTGGGCAACAGCAGGCCAAACAAAACAGTAGTAGTATCGGGTCATATTGACAGCTGGGACGTTGGCCAGGGTGCAATGGACGATGGTGGTGGTGCTTTTGTCTCCTGGAATTCATTGGTACTTCTAAAAGCCCTAAATCTTCGCCCTAAGAGAACTATAAGGTAATTCAACATTCATAACGTTTGAGTGTAACCCATTCTGGTGGTATCTGGGAGACGCTGGTATGAGTAGACCCATACATAATTCATGAACTTGGTAAGGTGCTGTGTCGTTAAAATGCTTTAGGGCCATCATGTGGACGGCTGAGGAAATGGGAATTGTCGGTGCGGATTACTACATCAAGCAGCACAAACACGAAGAGGCGGATCTTCAGTTTGTTATGGAGTCTGACTATGGCACCTTCACACCTTTGGGACTTGAGGCTAATGGTGGAGCAGCTGTTGTATGCGTTCTTCAAAGGATTATGAAGTTACTATCTGTTTATTCTAACTGCTTTGATTCATGCACAATTTGAATTTCAAAAGGATATTCCATTACTTTGGTTTTATGATCTGGACGATAACATCAGACTTCTGTCGGTTATGACGCCGTTGGAGATTCGAACACCGGGGAGTGGGCCTGATATCGAGGGATGGATCAACGCCGGGGTGCCGGGAGCATCTTTGTGGAATGCTGAGGACAGGTATTTCTGGTTTCATCATTCTGATGGTGATACCATGACTGTGGAGGATCCTGGAAATCTGGATATGATAACTGCTCTGTTCGCGGCTACTTCTTACATTCTCGCGGATATCAGTCTTGATTTGCCGAGGCATACGCCAAAGCTGGGGCGCTCAGTCTCGCCATTCACACAAGATTAATTAGGTTTTTGGAATTTGGTGAGGTGGAGGGGGTTGAATAAATGATGAGAATTGATCAACTGATGATAACTCTTTATCTAAAACGTGTTCTTACATAATTACCTTTACACAATCACGTCGTACAAATGTTTAGGCCTCTGTCGGTCCCGAATTCGCAAACTACCAACTATTAGTGAAACATTATCGTATAAATAACTCATCGTGTTTAAATTCTCCGGATGTAAAATTCACTGATACAGTTCGATGATTTGTCCGCCATACGGTTACAACAGCGATTCGTTAGATCAGTGTGTCCTCATCCTGGGCCTGAAAGACCATGATGAGTGAGTGTTGCGATGCTGTTCGCTGACTTGAATTCAGTAGTGTTGTTTTTTCACCACCACTGCCGTTCAATGAACAATCGGGTGAGCTACCATCGAAACCCATGTAATTAGTTGCTGTACTGCTTGTTGATGGTATGTCATTGAGGTCGGGGGAGGCGAGTGGTGGCGCTGGTGATTTGTTGTTGCCGTCGAGGGACACCAGTTGCATGCTGTAAGACTCGCGATAGCCTGAGGTACTCGATGTGTCGTCGTCCCAGGAGATGTCCGATTGTGGATGGAGGTAGTGGTGAGTCTGCTGATGATGATGGAGGTATTGTTGGTCCACTGGGCTTAGGCTCGAGCCGTGATCACCATCGCCCAGACGGGCTGAACAACTGCGGCGTGAACGGAAGGACGAGGAGTCCGTGGGAAGGCTGAACGTTGTGGATTCGATAGCTGAGGCTGGTGGAGTCTGCGATGTCGCTGGAACGGGCGAGGATGAGCCCTCTTGGTGTTCCAGTTTCAGGTGGGGCACCTGTTGGAAGGCAAGGGGTCTCCTCAATTTTTACAGGCAATTCTTCGCTAGGGGGTTTGCTTACGGCGGACGATTATGGGACATCAGGAGAGATAACCAAATCAATGTTAGGATGGAGAAATTGAAATTGAGGATATTAAGTCATTCTGGATTTTTGGGATGTTCACTTCCTCAAAAGCCACCCCTTGCGGGGGTGATCTATGAGAAGTGTCTGGGAACGCTTAACTGTCACGAGATGTAATGAAATGGAGGAGTAATTACCTCAATATGACTCCTTCGACTTTTTCGCAAGCGAAAGGTCCTCTTGCTTTGGCCCATCGAACGCTGCAAACGAGGCCTGTCTAACCGGGACTCGCCGGAGCTGTCCTCGGTTGGACTGCTGGGGCTCAGCTGGCTCGTCACAGTTTCGCCTAATGATGATAATCAGTTATTTTCATCCACGTTAACACCATTCGTCACTTTAATTCATCACTCTCAACTAATTTCAGTTAATTTCATGCAGTCCCACTGTTTGGGGGATAATTTAGTGGATGATAATTCTTTCAGGCATTCTTCGCACGTTCGTGAAATCTTTAATCTTGAAAGTGGAAAAGTTTTACTTAATCTGGCACATGCGCACTATTTGCCCTAGAGATTAATTAGTGTAATTCATGCTAATTCAAAAAAACTCGCAATCGATTTGTCATATCCTAGAGATTAAATGAAATGTGAATCGTCTGAGATGTGTCTATGAAACTAATCGTGCCATCTAAATCAGGATTCAGGTCTTCACATCATCATCCTCTCTAGGAAATTTACCTGAAATGTGCCTACACTCTACGGAAGAGACAAAGCGCAGTTTAGACGTCTTTTGATGTTTTAAGTTAAGATGATGTTTAACATGGTTACGTTCATCGCTAGCAGTAGAAGATGATTGGGATCTATCTGAAACATGCCACATCGAACGTCTAGTACATGATGGTGATGATTTTTACGATCATCGCTGATAATTCCTGTCATTGGTAAGTACCATTCCGAAATTATGTCCATTGGTGGTGATAAATCCTTCATAACTTTCCTCATCTGGACTTCTAAATAATTTTACATATGCAGATATACAACAAATCATTGAATTTCTTATTGAGACGCACGTTCTCAAAGATACTTCATTCATTGAGACTTTGGGGAAGTCCAGGGTCACCCGACTTACGTTCCTCTGCGACAAAATTCTCAAGAGAAAAATTCGTTTGCAAAATTTTTGTCAACAATTTTGAATGGCCAAAATTCGAGTGATATGGCGAATCGGGAGTATTGTTAGTGAATTTAATGTCAATCCCATGACTATCTGTCTCGCTTGAGCCATTGTGTTCGTTTGGAAATTATGGTGGTAATGGATTGATTGTCAAACTGTTTATTATTATCATTATTATTGGTGATCAATAAGTGATAATGTCGCATCGAATGAAATTTATTTCTCGGTATATTATCTCTCTGCTCTGAAGAGAATGGCAAATTTAATGAAATGCAATTAATCAATGACGGAATTTTCATTAAAAATAATAATATACTATTTTTTTCCATCTATTTTATTAGAATTTTGACGCAGAAAATAAGTCGTGAACCCAAATCTCATCTTGAGATCTCCTAGAATTTAGCGACTCATAATTTGCCACTTATTATATTCTTATATTGTAATTTACTGGATTCCCATCCACACTATCCCCAACTGTTCAATCATTTCAGGGACTATTGTTAACGACGATGATCGTTAATGTGATAACAATGTCAATACAAATGTCACGAGAGAGGGGGAATATATAAAAGAGCAACGATAAATTGCAGTGTAAAGTTAAGAGCATTTAACAATGAGCGCAGAAAGGGCGAAAAAGGAATATCTCTTCCCTTGGTATTTGACTTTTTGTCAGCGAGTAATTGCGCAGCAGTAAAAGCTCAGAATAAAAGGCCTTCGAAGCGAGTAGGTAGGGGGTGCAGAGAGTGTCTACGCAACGATTAAAAGAAATGGATAGACAAGGGGGTGAGAGGGAGGGAGGGGGAGGTAGGGGAATACCAACTGTTGGACATTACCATTGTCTAAAATACTGCTATTACGTTTTAAGTTTGGTGGCAATTTTACGTGAAGTATAAGATAGTCACAGATAATATCAATTGGAACTTATATGAATGGGGGTGGGTGTACAGTTCAGGTGAGAGGAATTATATGAGTTCAGGAGCTATTGATTGTTTACTGCGAATGCAACTAGAGAAATGCCGATTGTTTGTTAATTTTTTTTTTTAATTTAGAGGACATGAGATTGGGGAAAGCGAGGAGAATTTCTCCAGGCGATAATTGTTATTCAAAGATATCCAAGTTTTCACTGCGAAATTCTATTGGAATGTTAGAAAAATTACGTTTTTCCCCTGTTTTATTTTTTTTAATAGAGTACAGGGAAAAAATTGATGAGTGAAAATTTTTATTTTTAAGTTCAATAGGAGAGGAAATGTTGCACTCACTTGGATATCCTGATCGAACGGTGTAACATAAAATTTTAGCCAATTCGCTAGACAATTCGGAACAATTTTTGCGCAATTTTCCAGTGGTTTTTTCGAAGTTTCGATTGAAATTACGAAATGTCCGATAGAGAATTCCAGAAAAATCTGGCAGAACTGTCTAACAAATTCGCCAGGATTTACTATTTAATTTTTTACTACGTGCCAATTGTCTGCACTGCAGGAAACAGAGTGAATAGTCATTTAAGCGCTTAATTACGATTTTGAAAGATAGTTTGCTGGGTATCCAATCTTACTCATGTTATTCAATCGTGAATAAAATACGATCATTAGTGAATAAGCGTTTAATAGATAGACACACGCAGAAGATATTACACGAAATTGCTCGTGAAAAAAATAAAGTAACAGAATAGAGTAATTTGATAATGAAGAAAGTAAATTAAAGAAAATTTATTACTGACATTTTATACTCGGCTTACCTCCTTTCCCTAGCTAGCATTGGAAGCAACGTAATGATCAGTGTGCCAATCGTACGACACGAAGAGACGCCGACGCATGAGTACCGTTAATATTCTACTCAAGAAAATTCGTGGAGTGAATTTTTCAAATTTTGCGGCAGATGCGTCGACCGATCTCTTCGTCACGAGTAACTCGATCCCCTCAGCTTTTTTTTTTGTATTAATGGGAGATCACCCGGGAATTTAAGAACCGTAGAAGTCTTTTCTTGATCGCGCTGACGAGTTTACTAATCAAATTTCGATACAAAAAATTAGATTTTCGATTTTTTTTAAATTTCTCAATTAATTGATTTGAAATTGAATTTACACGTGCAGAATATCTGTATCCATACCGCAATATATCGAAGCTCAGGTTTTCTCAAAGTAACTGCGGGCGAAAAATAAAAATAAAATTTTCAATTGAATAAAATAAATTTTTGAAAAATGATTTTCAAAGATTTTTCAATAATTTCATTCATTACATTCTGAACTAGCGGAGCCGTTGTCTCTTATCACTTCACATGGAAAATGATTAGTAAACTCATTAGGTCGACAGACGAAGCGATTCGCGATTGAAAAATTTCCGTGCAATCTCCCGTTAAATGAAACGACTAAAGCAACAATTATCGTATCGAGGGTGCAATGACACCCAGATAAGCAGCACAAAAATGATACGCGAATGGTGCGACTGGTAATCTCCCAGCATTCACTGAATTTTTCAAATACTCCGGATCCTATGGCTTTTTTTTTTATCTCGATAATTTGTGAAAATTTTGTTATAGACAATGGCTCGATCCAACTGTGGTAGATGACGATAGCGTAGGGCAGATCGTGCCAGTTTTATATCGCGAATATCGATCTTACCACGCATCAGTAATTATTGCATCAATTCTCTGTCAGTATTGATTATGCGACAGCCCTCATGATACGACAGCCGAGAGACAGGAGTGCTGCCGACATTTGGTCATCGATTTAACTTTTAATTACTCCATTCATTAGTTGAATGGACATTGTGAATTAGCATCTCCCGTATCTCGCTGTCGTATCGTGAAATAAATAATCATCCTTGCACGCACGTTCAACTTGCGGATTAGACGAAACGCTAATGAAATAACCAACACACATAACTCGATAAACACGATAAACTGCCTGAAGAGAGTATTTTCTCCACGATTAATGAAAATAATATTAATAACGAGGTAACAGGTGCTATATCGAGCAATTGTACCTGGTACTGGGATCTGCTCGGTCTGATTATCTCCGGCCGATAGTTCAGGGCCCTCTTTGATGGTGGAAGAGCCACAGCTGGTGCTTGACACTGAGCCTGGGACGGGGAATCACAGAAATCTGAATTTTGGTCTTGGCTTTGGTGAATATCTTGGAAGTGTCAAGCAATGGTAATGAGAACATGTGGTATATTCCAAAGATTCATCAAAGAAGGGAATTTATCTAACCTTCAACACTCTTGACCTTAATTAGATGATGGAGATGTTGCATGATTCAAAGATATTCACCAAAAAGATTCCACCAAAAATTCCCGCTTCGTTTGTTTACACCTCCGCAAAACCAGAGAATAAAAATGAACACATACCTCTGGGAGCAGGCGCCCCACTGCCAGCGGAAGTGTGACTCGCACAAGCGTGACTCGGCGCTGAAGATTTGGTGGTGCTACTCGAATTCACCGAATGATGAACAGATTGCGGCAGTGACTGGATGGTCGTCGAGTGTGAACCCGGAGTCTCCGCGGGAGTTCTATTGATGTGCACCCTGGACCCAAGATCTCCAGTCAGTAGATCAATCAGCAGAGAGGGCCTCTGCGTTCGCGGCTGTCCGTCATTGACATTCGGTGCGTTGGGATGCATATCGACAACACTTCTCTTCGGCTCCGGCTGCATCTCATCAAACTTCCGATCCTCAATCTCCTCCTTCAAGTCCCTCAGCTCGTGCAGCAGATCCCCCAACAATGTTCCACGCGACTTAGGAAACATGACGATCTCCCCATTGATTTTCGCTCTGATTGAGCTCTGCATATTCCGCTCGTGCTCCGAAATCGGAGGCTGGCCGATCTTGTGAACGATGAACGGAAGCATCTGAATGTAGAGGGCTGTTCTGTGAGTCACGACAAATTCTAGAAAATTCCACAGATGAATCGAGGCCTCGTTCCTTCTATTCAACTGTCGCATTGTTCTCAGGATCTTGGTCCACTCGGTCCTCATCTCCGACTCGAAGCAGATCGTAATGATCTTCAGTGCTAGGAAGGCTACCCGATACAGCGACAACGATAATTTGGTCGAAGTCTTGGGATCTCTTGCTGTGAACGTCAGGCTTCCAGCCCGCAGGTCAGCCGTTGCTTTCAAGTTCTGAGCGGTGAGAGGTGCTATTTTGGTACTGGTTGGCCACAGAGTATTGAGAACGGCGACAAGTGCGAACTTCAGATCAGCCTGTTTCAGTTTCGGCACATCTTTCCTACCGGTTCCCACGCGAAGGAAGAGAGGTATCAAAAGATTCAACAGCATATTCTCCGTCCTGATCTGCGAAGCGAACATCGAATTGCCGCCGCAGACATTTTCGAAGGTGTAACCCTCGCCCAGAGAGATCACGTGAAGTGCGATCAGTCGAAGAACAGTCGAGCAGAACTGCTGCGGGGGAATTTTGCTCATGAGTGCGGCAGTTGCTGCAGACGTGACCTCCACCTGTCCCATGTCGCCGACAATCAGGGCCTGGCAGGTCGACAAAAGAGTCTTCAAATACTGAAAGTGCGCGATGTAAGGATACTTTGACAGTGTCTCGTAGACTCCTTTCAACAGATCGCTGGCCGCCTCCCAGTCTGTGTTCCTTCTCACCGAAGCTTTCTTGTAGATCTTGCTGAACGTCTTGTCCAATCTTCTCAGGATTATCGTGAGGGCTGGCCGCATGTCGTCGTTGGACCACTCCGTCGAGGGCAAGAGATCGTTCATGTACCTGCGCAAACCCCGGCAGCCCATCGTGTCCGGATCGTAAGGTGAAATCTTTAGAAGACTGTGCGCTATGTCCGCCAGTCTCACGTGGCACTTGGAGTCCAGCAATTCTATTGTCTTTCCATCCTGGGACTTCTTGTTGAGCTCAACCAGCCGCACCGAAGCTCTCGCCACAAACTCACCGACCATGTTGAGGAGAGTATCCCTAGGCCTTCGAAACTCATTCTTGTGGGCAGTCTCCGAGTCCTCGTTGTCACGGTCGTAGATATTCCTCGCTTTCGTGTGCTCCAAATATTTCGTCGTATGCGTCTCCTCCTCAAAGTCAAAGCCCGGGGAGTATGGACCCTTGCCGTAATTCCTCTGGCTCGATCCCTTGTGCTCAGGACTCGATTTCTGCGGGCCATTGTAGTACTTCGTCAGGGTTTCGGAATTATTTACAAGTGTACGGACGGCTATTGCCAACTGATTTATTATCTCCTTCTCCGTTTTTCCTTCTCGATTGTAGGTCGGCGACTGAATTTGCTGAACATAACACGGCAGTATTGCTTCCAAAATGATCAACATCTGCTGACCCCTCATGGAATCAGCGGCGTATGCTATCACCATGACGCAGAGGGATATGCAGTCCAATACATTGACCATCTCATCCTCATCGTGGTAACAAAAATCGATGGCTTTCAGTGGTTTTTCTTCCTTCACAAGTTCACCGATGTTGAGGGGATCCGGTGATGGAGTTTCTAAACTCAATAACAAGTTGAAGAGACACGTCGAGGGTACCTGTGGAAAAGTTTAATGTTTGATTGGCTTTGAAATTATTTAAGATGGGGAATTCAATTGTAATTTTCGATGAGGTGAATGAGGGGATAAGGCGGTTTAGAGGATGTTTGAGGTTGAGGCGGGGGGGGAGACTGAGGGACAGATTTGTAGGGTTTCGGGGGGGAAAGTTGGCTCGAAAAGTTTCCAGAGTTTTAGCTTGAAAAACATCTCCAGTGGCTTCAAGCGGAAATATTAAGCTTCTTTGAGAGATTAAATAATTCATTTCGGTATAACGCAGCTATTGGTAGCCTACACCATTGACGTCTTTCAGAAAAGTTTAATTGGACTAATTATTTCAAGAGGTGCTATGTAATGTGGGTCAAGTCGGATTGATTTTTGGGAGGGGTGGGTTATTAAAGTCGATGCTGAAATAATAATAAAGAGACAACTCAGTGATCTTAATTGAGCAGAAGAGACGGTATTAGAATGAAATAATTTACCTTATGCGCTTCTCCATGAGTGCTGGCCTCATCGGTATCCAAAATAGTCGAAACACTTCCAAACATCTGGAGAATAAATGGCTTACGATTCATCATGTAAAATTGCTTAACAGCATACTCTACAGTGGTAGTAACAAGTTTATTCGTTTGATGTGTTGCGTATAACTGCAATAGCGATGGCATTATCAGTAAATAACCGTTCGTTGAAAATATGTTTTTGAAATTGTGCGCTGCGTTAATGTACGTCGCTACGACATAACGAAGGATACAAGAGTCTTCGCTGTGTAGCACGAGGGCTCCATTCAAAACATTGAGAAACAGATGGATATCACCGGAATAGGCAAAATTACCGGCCATTGCCTCGAACATTCGGGCAATCAGACGAACCCACATGAATTTGTGCATTACATCCAATCCCAGCAATTCCTGATGAAGGGAGTCAAGTATTTCACATTCAATACAGACAATTTCTATATAAAGTTTTGAAAGATAAATTGCCATAAAACACTTACCCGTCCAATTTCACCACCCTTGTATAAATCAAGATCTGCCTCGAGTGCTTTTCTCGGAAAGGATGGTAACTTCATAAGTTCCTCGTGCAAAAATACGACTCTCTGAACTACCATATCGACATTTTTTAAAATAGCCCACGTAAGCAATGTTTTTCCAATTTCAACGAATTTGTGAACTAACTCCTGCCTCTGTAGGGCATTGAAGGCATCTTCTGGTTTCATATGGACAAGCTCGAGTTGTGGATACTGTGATCTCTTGAAAAAATAGTAATCACGTACGTAGGATGAAGGATTATGAATTTGATCTGCAAAAAAATTCAATTCAAACTACCTCATTTCGGATTTCTCAATTTTCGTAAATTCCAGTATCACAAGCTAAGAAGAATTCGCTTCTTCCGTAAATTAGGATACCTTGGAGATACCAGTTTTTAACATCATGCAAAATCCCATCGCAAGAAACACCAGGGGGTGCAAACTTTGTCATTACGGAGCAATTGAAATATCCGTTGGACGCCTTGCGAGTCTTTCGCCCCTCCAACATCTCCAGATACAATTCAAAAACTTTTCCCTCCACTCTAAAAACACACGACTCCCATATCGCCTCAAGTGCTCCATTGAAAGCGAGTGCTCCCCAGTGTTTCCCCTCAAACTTCCTCAAAATGCCCACAGAAAACGAGAACCAAAGTACAAATAACTCACGTGTTTTATAATCAACAAGAAAGTACTCCTTATGCTTCTGCTCCTCGATCCCGAAGAAATCCAGGCTCTCCCTGAGAATCTGACAGAATTGCGTATCCTCCTGCACGGGAAACTGGGAAGGAATGCCTCCAGCGTCGGGATCCTGTGGCCCATGCACAATGATCTTCTTCGCTGATGGAACATTGGCAGTGAGTAGGATGGATGCATCACACTGCTCCTTCCTCAGTATCTGCTTCAAGTCTTTAAACATAATCCCATGAACACTGTGCACCACCATCCAAAGAATGGACAACGCCGTTCCGATGAGTTTCTGTCCCCCTTCGTGTGGTGATCTCACATAGAACATCACATACCCGATGATATAATTGTAAAGAGCGAAGGCCGCTTGTTGCGGCAACTTAGGCACAAATCTTATCAAATGCCGAAGAATCTTGAACATCAACTCCTGCTTATCCCTGGTCAGTCTCTCGAGAACGTATCGTAAGAAGAGGGCACTGTCCTCAACGAGACAGCTCCATATCACCTGATAAGCCACTTCATAAACAGCATTCCCATCGTCTGAAACAGCAGCATCATCAAGAAGATTGATGATCTGAACAATGGCGGAGCACAAGGACGAGGGAAATAAGGATAAAGCGGATTGGGTGTGATGAGATGTGTTGCGTGGCGCAACATCACCACCATCATCGTCCACATCCTCATGATCATCTCCTACTGGACTGGGCTCATAAGCCGCCTGTACTGTTATGGGTATGGTTGTTATGAGAAAGCTCTCTCGCTCCTCCCGCTTCTTATCGTCCTGCTCTTGAAGCGCCTTTTTTATTGCCTCCGTCTGTTGCTTTTTGCGAGTTTTCGTTGCTGTTACGACAGAGCTGTGACGCTCCTGATTAATCGTTACTTCCTCGACTTTTGTTTTTCCCTGAGGCATCCAGGGTGGATCCACCACTGGGAGGGATTCTATTCCGATTTTCGGGGAGGGTAGAGTGAACTCGATGCCGGGGGGTGGTACTTTGAAGGTAAGGTGTGCCATCTCCTCCATCCTCGGCCACACTTGATATCGCAGTTTCCAGAGAACTTGAAATCGAAGGATTGCGTTGATACGAATCGCCGGGGACGGATGCTGAAGACCCTGATGCATTATCTCGCTAGCTTGGTTTGGAGCACGCACTGCGGAAACAATGAATAAGGAGGATGCGGAGGCCGCCACTTCCTGATTAGGCTCTAAGAGGAGCTCCCAGGCGACTGGGAGAACATCGGCGAAGAGATCGTCTGGCATCACCACTGCACCTTTGACGAGAGTCGCCAGGGGAGCGTGGAATGCGTCCTTCACTTGCATCTTTATGTATTTGAGGATGGCTGGGGGCTCGTGGTCGGGCTCGTCGTCGTCCTCCGAGGAGAATTTTTTGAAGGAGTCTCGGCCCCTCTCCGAGTCCTGGTCCAGGTCTTTCGAGGAGTCTCGGTTGCCACCTGTCAGGCGGCCGGACTGGGAGCCCTCAAGACTTTTATCGATTCTAGGGAGAAATTATTCTGTTGATTGTTCGTGCATCTCATTTCCCTTGTGTCATGGGGACTTTCAATGAATTTCCGGAAATATTATTTGATACATTTGTAATGAGACGCTTGGTATCACTTACTTGAACTTTCTGCCGACGCTATCTTTTCTTCGGACCGGTGAAACCTGCGCACTCGTCTGATCCGACACCTTCCGCCCTCTTTTATCCTTCTTGCTGTCCTCCTTCTTATCTGCATCGAAGTCAAAGGTGCTTGTCCCATTGACAACCCCAAACACCTCACCATAAACCTTCCTCACGGACTTGATGAGCCTTCCGCAGGCCCTCAGCTGTCTGCGATGACAGTAAGGATGACAGAAATCTTGATGTGAACAGTAGAAGTTAAAAGCACTGGCTGTCTGAGCGAGAACCCTCATCCAGGGAAAATTCTTGTTGGTCTCGTCAGTGTCGTTGGAGTCACTGGGGCTCTCCGGTGGCTGATCATCACTGAGAATACCAGGAGACTCTTCACCACTGACTTCGCAGTATCCCGGCTCGGAGGTGTCACTTCGGTCCGACAATGAACTGACCTTTCGCTTCGATTGGATGGAATCGGCGCGTCTCACCGCATCTATCGATCGAACAACTCAATAGGAGTAAACAAACGGTAGGAATCATTATCTCTGGGGGTATTATTGAGCAAACTGTGCCAAATCTATTGAAATTTCATCGCAAGAGGTTTTGCCAGTGAGACAATTATTGCGTTGGGAAGTACAAAATAATTAAATTATCGAGAATGAAATTGCAATGATTCCACCGATCCTCCACTCTATATAATACAACAAAACATGCGTAATACATCAACGTCTAGAGGCAACAGATAGGCTATAGGGAGGAAAATGAAGTGCGCAAATGATTGAATGATGGTAAAACAATTATCGATGAATAATTGAGAGAACACTAAAAAAAAAGTAGTAGCACACTTAATTTTCACCACCCCGGGCATCAACAATGACAAAACTTACAAGCTTCACACTCCATATCTTTGCCTTCCTTAGTACCCCGACGTAACTTTAAACTACGTCTTTTGAATGATCCTGTATTGCCAGCAGTTCCCCGCCTCAATAGAAATGGTCTGGCTGCCTGTGGCTGGACTTTCTTCTTATCCCGATCCAATCCCTCCTCACCCTGTATAGTCACCGTTGATTTACTGCTACCCTCGGACTCGTTGTCAGGCTCATGAAGTACGAAGCTGATCTTTCGTTCTGAACGAAAGTCGAGGGCGATTGAGTCAGATGTTTGATGATTGATGATGGGATTTGCACAATTCCAATGGCCTTTCTCGATAGACTCCCTCAACTCACCAGTCTCACGATCGCCGGCGATCGATTGAAGACTCTGAGCTGATGCCTGTGAGTGTCCCATCGATGACAGGGCCATGCTCCATCGACGATTGGCCTCGCGGGAGTACATCCTCTCCCAGGGAGGTGGACGATCCTTCGTGGAGAGACGACTGGATTTCGGCAGGGTTTGATAGGTTTCACGGAGAAATGCCGTTATCTCCAGGAGGAGAATGCAGGCGATCATGCGAAGGGCAACGGGACACTGGGAGCCGTAAGTATTTATGCTTGCTGAAATGATTACATTTTATTGAAGAGAGTTAGTTGAATACGCTTTACCGAGACCGTTACCTTCATCTAAAAAATCTTCCTCCTCATCCTCGATCACCAACTCCCTCTGCTTCGTCTCGTCGGACATCATGGCTATCACTTGATCCACGTTTTGTTTATCCTCATTCAGAAATTCCTCTAATCTTGCACTAATTGCCTGCGGAATTTGTAGGAAAAAACAATGAAAATCACTCCTTCATATCCTTCATCAAGTCATCATATAGGAATGGTGTTAATCTACCTCAGCCCACTGATAAAAAAGTTTCCCAGCTGCTCTCTGAAGTACATGAGTACGGCGGACTCCAGTCGGTACATTTCTACTGCTCATCGGAACCGAAGGCCTAAAAACCGGAATATTTATCTTCATCCAAGTGGGCCAGTGGCCCTTGTTGCACTGGTGCACCAGGTGGGCACACTCTAGGAGTAATGACGCTCGTGACACCACCGGGGCGTACGGAAGATCTAGAATAGCTCCTATCAAGTGGTGATCTGGCACAGCACCGGGCTGACAGATCTCCAGTAAAAATGAAAATCTTCGCATGCCCTCGTAGACAGCTAGTCGAGGAACTAGGCGGCGCTCTTTGAGAACTACGAACTCGGATTCGCGACAGGAGTCGCCGAGATCCATTGAATTTCTTCTACTAAAATCTGTACAGAAAAGGAAAGTACTTCCTCGGCCATTCGTAGAATGGATAATTTAATTACTTACAATTTCTAGGGACTTCCTCCATACTCTCTTTCTTACTCCTCTTGGTGAGGCCAATCTTCACAAGCTGATCCTCCATTCGTCGCTTCGCTCTTTGCAACGTTTGACCCACACTGAGAAAAAATAGAATACAATGCACTCATGTCTGATTTATTTTGTTGATTCAACGGAAAGTCAAGTGTTTACCCTCGCACTGGACGAGTAACTCGATAATGTCCACGACGCAAACTCGGCTGTCTCCCAAAGCTTCCGTCCGTTGGTGATTCACTGCTTTCATGACTGTCTGTCGAATCAGTCCTGCCATACTCTTTTCTAAACCAATTAACTAGAAGAAGAAAAGAAACGTGTTCTCACAGCAGCTGTTCATAGACCCAAGCCGCAACAGATCTAATCATTCTCCTACCTATTCCCCCCATCTGAAATCTCGTGGATTTCTTCGATCTTCCCAGGCAGGCTTCCCCAATTCCCAAATTCCTTTCACTCTGTCTGGGCGTCAAAATGTGATGTTTTTTTCTTAAATTACTAAGAGGACTCTGACTAGCCTTCACAGTCTCCTCGCTCAGCTCAGTCTCTAGCAGACTCTGCAATCCAAAAGCATCAGATGGCTACACATGAAACGTAAACAACAAGTCCAGTCCAATCAATTCATCAACCATAATATCTGGTGAACATACCGCACAGGTGGAAGATGTGCTCCGTTTTTTGAAGAGAAACTTCTTATTTCCCCTGTCATCAACGTAGCAGGCCTCCCCCGTCAAATCAGCGTTATCATCGTAATCCGATTGATGAATGTGTCTAATTACCCTTGTAGTCCTTATATTACTATTGCATCTTTTGTTAGGCCTGTCTGATGCATCTAGAATGCCACTCAACGCTACCCGACGAAACACACCACCATGCACCTCTTTCACATATGTCACAAATTGTTTGATGTCGCAATAAATAGAAATATTCTCCTGGGATTTGAGATCCTTCGAGTTTGTGACGAAACGTGTTACTAATGTCTTAAATATACATCCTAAAATTTTGTTTTCTATACTTCTCGATGAGTAACCTACGCCTCCATAGGAGGCAGTTGCTGACGCAGCTGTGGCTGAAGCTAACGCTGAAGCCGTTGCTGCTACCTGGAGATAGAAAATAAAATTACAATGGCATTATTCTTGAGATATTCTGCTGACATTCAGACGTAAAATATTGGAAAGGTGCACACCGACGTCGACGGGACTCCCAGAGGTGTCCCAGCGCCCAATCCAGCTCCAAAATTCGTGGCATAACCAGCCTGTGTCTGCACCTCAGGGGATTTATTGGCACTTCGTTTGAGATCTGGAAGACAACCCAGATCGATTAGGAATAAAAATTCTGTGTTAAGGATATCCAAGTGAGACAGTGATTGCAATCGAATTGTTTCTCGAAAGATTCTTCCAGGGGCGCGGTTTGTTCCAGGTTAAAAGAGTCTACCTGCAGAGCTACTGGAGATGCCTTTCACAGTAAGTAAAAAGCTTATCAAAGATCCCAAACAAGGGACGTGGAGGCCGCATGGGAAAAAGCACTGCAGCTTGACAAGCCAAATTGTTTCCTGAGGAACTTCTGCAGATGAACAGGAGGAATCTAACAGTGACAATAGCAGCACTTCTTACGAAGAGCCCAACCCTCAAACAACGCCTGTGTAAACTAGAACTTGAAGGACAAAAACAAGGTAGGGTACGCGGAGGATGTAGGGTGTCCATACATATTCTATGAGAGTGCCTGCTGATAATCCTTCGTCGATATAGAAACAGTGGCCAAGCTTTGATGGAACGAGGCACCCTAAAGGTGTAGTGGCCTGCCCCACCACCGATTCAATACCCCATACAAAAAATTATATGATCGCGCTGACTCGGGATGAAATATTGACAATTCTAAGATTCAGCTGAAGTCCCTAAAAGTCTCAACCAGGATACCCTTAAGCCCTCGAGCCCAGATAGCAACAGCCGAGCTCAAATTACTCACTAAGAGGTGATAATAACGAACTTGGATCAACGCAGAAGCCCACATAGGCATGGAAAACCTCGAGGACCTCTGAGATCGGTTGATCGCGCACCATATTGCGCAGCCACCTCGAGAACAGCCGCGAACTGGCGCAGTTCAACTTAGTGAGGATGGTCTGGGCCTGAGACCTGCAGAAGTCAGCCTGAGGCCCACGAATTCCATCGGCGCAGCCGTGGGTGCACCCGAGATGTTTGATCACCCTGAGGACTGCATTCATCATCAGTGCGTGAGCATTCCAGTTGCGTCCCTCGTGATCGTTCCGAGGATCCTGCTCATTCACTGGTGAGTCGTGCTTTCTGCTGGCTGTCTCTGCCTTCTCGTCATTCGCCGAGCCCGCATTGCTCCCAGTTTCGTCCCTGAGGCAGGACTTCAAGACCCCCATCTCCATCAAGAGCTCTAGGAGGTTCAGGATGCTCTCGCAGATTCGGAGGGTGCAACACGTGATGTCTCGCAAGGCGACTGAATGAACAGCCTGAAACATTTCGGATTTTAGTCGGCCTTACGACATTCTGCAATAACTTGGTGGAGATCATGCTGAGGATTACCTTCAACAGCACTTGGAGATCGATATCTCCAGTTTTTGTGATGTAACATGCAGATCCCGGTGCTTCCGGTATTTCGTCCCCAGTGTAGGTGATGTTGGAGTCAGTCTGCGATCTCGTCAGACTTGGTTTCCTCTCGGAACTTAATTTACTACCGTGGATGCTTATTGCGTCCAATTGACTGTCTATTGACCCCTGAATCATCACAAAGATCGATCATTTTGGGGCTGCCAGTGGTCCTTTAGGATTAGTCGAATGATTTCGTTGGCATGCATCAATTGTAATCTTACCTGACGTTTTAAATAATCTGGTGAAGGAGTTGGTGTGTGCTCAGTCACAGTGATTATCGGATTTTGGGCTGTACAAGATTGACTATAAAATCTCCCCTGCTTCCTCTCAACTTTCGTATCACCGATATAGCTGAATAAAGGGGAAGACATGATTAGAAATTATTTTTTTGTTGTTCTATTCTTCTTGCTCATGCAATTCTGTTCCTATTCTCTTAGCAGTCAAGCAACTAAGGCTCTTCTATGAGGTCTCTATGATCCTAAAATGGATTATCATCTCCGGATTGTCAGGCTAGAGGTGTCTGTGAAGCTACCGGAGGTCGTCTGACCATTGCGGGAGTTTATTCACTTCTTGACCTTGGCCGATCGTTATTATCTCGATGCAGCTTGTGCTGGTCTAGGGGTTTCATTCGTGTTTTTTAAATTTCTTTTGCTGAATTTAATTTTTGTTTAATGTGGAGGATTAATCAGTGCGTGCGTCTGAAGTGAAGCGGAAAGTAAAAGGCACTCAGGAAAGCAGTGAAAATTCACTCGAGGATATCCAAATTCTTTTCTGGATTTTTGTTTTCCTTTGATGAATATTAACTGATATTAGATGATTATTTATTGGTTCAGAGGAACACAAGGAGGCTAGATATCCTCGATAATGAATGATAATAAAAATCATAAGATCATTCGCTTCGCTCATGATTTCAATGTGATTACTTACCCACCCGCGGTCAGTTCGTTAATCAAGCAGCTGAGTTTTCGGAGTGAAAGGGGACGAACGAGATAGAGAAAAGAGACACACACATAGATAGAAATTACGCACAGTTCATACGAGTTAATAAATCTTGATTTAAATGTGAAATAAAAGTTTATAGGGCAGTATGTGGAAATATACGTTATCGTTAATGACCTAAGAATTACCCCTTTTGATTCTAATTGTGTGGGCTATCGAATATTTCAATCGTAAACTGAATAAATCATTCAAATAAATCTCTTTCGTATTCGTTAGTCGATCAAACATCGAGAGTTATCGATGAACTTTCTCGCTAAGACTATAGAATTACAGATAAATGACTAGATACCAATCAAGAATGAAAACAAAATATGAAGAGATGAGAGAAATTGAATAGTCTTTCCAAGTTGTACATACCTAAGGCTTGGCATACTCTTTCCCTTTATCAAGTTCGACGGATATTGCATACGATCTACATCACGTTCTTCAAAAATCCTGGATGAGGTTGACGCCTGCCTCGCCAGGTGATCATCGCCAGTGTCAAGACTTCTGTGAGACTCGTGTTGCTGGGGATGGAGAAGAACAGAACCATTGTCATTAGAAATCGTCTCCTTCGGGTGTTCAATGAAAGAATCAACAGAGAAATATTACCTGATCAATTAAATCCTTAGGCTCGTCCTGGCCAATTTTCTCCAACGCCTTCTCCGACTTAGAGAGCAATTTTGTCTCTACAAACGCCTTGAGATCCGCCATCTTCATTCTCCTCTTCGTCTTCTCACTGGCCCTCCTCACATGGCTGCCCTCCCCCTCGTGCGACTTGGACGCGGTGTACGGAAGATCGGCGATTGTGGCTAGATCAGACATGGTTGAGGGCTCCCGTCCATCAGGAATCTCAATGAACCCCTTCACCTCCTCCTTCTTCTTGCTCTCTGGACTCTGGTAAATTGAGACCTCGATCTTGGGTATGGGGAGGGAGTTGCTTCGTCTCCTCGGCATTTGTTGGTTGGAGCACTCCTCGTTGATCTGTCTCAATCGCTGATAGAGGAACTGCAGAGCCCAATAGATTCCCTCCTCCTGCCATTGGGATACGAAGAGACATCTCATCACTGCGACGTCGAGGAATGTAGCTGCTCGGACGTCTGCTGTTGGCCCTTGACTCCTCGACTGGACTGGGGCATCTGGAGGCGATGACTCATGCGGTCCTGATGGAACACTTCTGGATTTGGAGCTGTCTTGGACTGAGTCTCTGTCCTTTTCCTGTTTATCTTCTTTCGTTTGGTCATGCAAGCTGGGGCAGACGATAGCCAAATTTTAATATTGAACCTGTTAGCTGTTATCAACATGCCATGGGGTTAGCACGTTTCAGTAGTCAACAGAGTCATAGGTTCTAAAATAATGTAAACTTGGATTTGTTCTCTAGATCAAATTCTGGTATATTCAGTAAGAGCTTCTGTTGTCCACTGAAACCACTGGGACAGACCAGAATTCCTGGAATCACTGATAATCACCCAAGTTTCAATGTTGTTTTCCCTTCTGATTTATTGTCCCCACCAGAACTTGTTGTTATTTGCTCAATAGTAACTGTTGATTTTGATGAACTACTCGATCTGCCCATGGCCACGTGGAAAATACTGGCGCCCTCCTGGGAGAATCAGAACAACATTTGAGCAAGTTTAGGATAGCTTAGGATTTTTTTTATCAACGAAGACTGATTCTGATATTCAATTATTGGTATTATTGGTCTAGTACTGATGTCCAGGATGAATAATCTTCATTTTAAGCACTACCAGATCAGCAAAATTTTGGAGAAAAAAATGCTCACCGAGAAAATGGTAAAAACTTCTTTAACACCGTCCATAGCCTTCTCAGACTCAGTGAGGGACGGAAGCCTGAATATCACAACGTGCTCGTCCTCAGTGCTGGAGCTCTCCTCCGGTATTGTCTCAGGAAAAACTGTGTCTTTCGGCGAGGACACCCAGTTTCCCTCCTCCTCAGCTTTCGCACAAGATGGAACATTCTGATCTGAAAAACATATGCTGACCGTTTGACTCGGAGGACTGTCAGTCTCCCGGAAGTCTTCGCTCTTCTGCTTTCTGGAGCCTACGAAGACATCGCTGGGCACCTGGGGTCGACCCATCCTCGAGGAATTCCACCAGATTGATCTTGGCTTGGGTCTACAGTGAGCGGTGAAGCAAGAGCTTTCGGGGTGTCTGTATTCACTCATCGGCTGCCAAATCTTGACCCCATTCTCCAGTCGCAGGTTGGTTTTGAAGTCGATGTCCTTCAGGTGATTACTGAGCGGTGCGAAGAGGTATACAAAGAGCTGGAAGATTAATTTCAAGGGTCCTTGATAAATATTTACCTCTGAAGTTGAGGAATGTCATTTGCAAGTGCTATTCAGGATTATTTAAATCATCAACTCCTGGGCGTCACTCACTTGATTACGGAAGCTGAATATTTTTGAAAAATACGATACAAAATACTGGAAGCTACTGAAATGATAATTACCGTGATGGTGGGTACAGAATAGAGATAGTAGAATGGATTATTGTGAGTTCCCATGTCAGAATCACTCTCAGCGCACTCTTCAGCGGCATCAAGTAGAAACCAATGTAAAATGTAGAGTAGAGTTGTCTCCATCGGTCCAATATTCTGCACATCCTTCCTGAAATGATCACCAAATAAACATCATAAAAAAACCATTTGCCAAGAACTGCAACAGCTGTATCGCTGGAAAATTTGATGGACATGGACACCTGTTGTGCAGAAGATTGGCCGCCGAATGGAGAACATAGGGAAGGGCTGTCTGGATCAATCGCCATCGTGGGACGTTGCTCAGAATCTCAGTTAAGGAGGGCGTCAACTCGTTGTGCAGACTCTGGACGAGCACCTTCTCAAATGACTTGTGGAAAATATTCTCGGTTACCACTCAAATTTCTCATCATCAATAGCAAATAATAACAGTCGAGTGCTTTTTTTTTCTACTTACAGTGCTAGCCTCTTTCATTTCCTGTGGCCATTGTCAGAGAAAAAACATTTCCGAGAAATTATTTCAGTGGACAATTGGGCATTTGGAAATAGAGAGATGAGGACAATGCAACTTACGTGATGACCAGGGGCCCGTTGACAAAACTATCCACCAATCGCCGCATGAAATAATTCCACTCGATTAATTACAGTTGAAAACAATAAGAACTCATCACAATTAAATATAAATTGAACAGTAGAATCTCTTGAATAAAACTTCTATTCACTCAAGAACAAGCATTCACAATTAGCCGATCAACTCCAGTCCCTCGATATCCGGATTCCCAGTTATCGACTATTTCCTATTGTTCACACAGTATTATACCTGGTAATACTGTGGGCCATTTGTCCATTGGGCATTAAATAGTCTGAATACCAATTCATTCATGCATTTCCCATTGAAATGTCACCAGCGGACATCAGTTGATATTACGATAATCGTCTTTGAAGGCTTACCATGCACGACGCCTCGTGGAGTTTGCCAAGCTTGGCCCTTGTGAAAGGTCTGAAAGAATACAGAGGATAACACCAAAGAATATAAACCGTGAGTAATTATTTAAAAATTAATTATTTAAATCCTTGAGAACTGTTTTTTTTTTTTATTTCGGTTAGGTTACTTGCCTCATCTGACGCCAGAGGTAAAGCTGGATGGGAATGGGCAGAGCCTGCTCAAGCAGGCTCCCATCAATGGACCGTCTCTTGTCCATCCTGACGTTGTCGTCAGTATCATTAACTAAAAATACTGCAAATAGAATGAAATAGAACGCATTCGAGGATGGACTATCAGGTAGGTTGATAGGAATGCTGCAAGTGCGCCCGAAAAATTGGCCTTACCCAAACGAACAGCAACGACTCGACGCGGGCAAGCCAGGGTAATACCTCGCCTCTAGCTCCATGATGACTAGTATGACTCTTCTTCGGCTACTGTCACTCTCCAGCATTGTTCTTTAGACGATTGACAGTCATCACCAGAGTATCATGATCCGCCACTTGATAACCACACTCAGCGCTCCTTAGCTCTCCATAACTCAGCTTGTCTAAGACTCAGCGGAGGTATTCAAAATTATCAGTTAATGATATTGGCACGTCATTGGTGCACCAATGATGGACTTGGCCAGTAGGAATTCATCACAATGCACTGATCTCCAGCCGAAAGGACTTGTTACACTGACTCTTTGGGGATTCCTTCGGAGAGCGGGATTTTTTTTTGGAGGTTTTTAGACCCCGAGGAGTAGCCAAATCCACGGAACAGTCGGATAACAACTGGGGGATTATTTGAGTGACCAATTTTTCACTCGACGAATGTTGGTGAGAAATCACGTGCGACACTCGGCCTAGTGGCACACTTCTTTCGGCATTTTGGGGGGGTGATAGAAAGCGCATGAGTCAGTGGAGGAGCTGGTGGTGTGAGAGGAAGATGCAGGAAACAACTCCAGAGGGGGATGGCTGGCACAAGCACTGGTGGAGGATGAAACTGTAACTCAAAAGTGTGACCACTGCTGGGGGATAGTGAAGACTATGGGCCTCAACTTGATGGTGGTATCGCGAAGAGACTTTGGAATGCGCGCGCGACTGTCTCGCTCCTCTTTTAGTCCGACTTTTTTCCTCTATTTAGGGATGTATTTTTTTTTTCTTTTCGAGGAGGGCTTGAAGGGCGAGGGGTGCAAATCCAATGCGCCGTCGTTCATCGATCAGCCTTGGAGTCTGCTGGACCAACCCTCGTGCTGGGTTTCGCTGGAACATTCAACCCCGCCGCACCTTCGTCTGGGAGGGGGAATTCGTGTGGGTGGCTGTGCGCACGCACGAAGGGGGAGATTTTGTCGGGTGGAGGAGAGCCGCCTGGGCAGACGCCGATAAATGCTGGGGTTGGAGGAGGCCATGGGGTAATTGTCGGGGGAGCGGAACAGCTGATTTGAGGGAATGTTTAGATTTTTTTTTTCGATTTTTTGGGGGAAGGGGGGTAGAGGAGATCAATGGGAATTTTGAGAAATTTGGCTTGTCTTTTTATTTTCAAAAAATTACCCGGAACACCTCGGAAAATGTCAGGTGAATCTGTCGGAACGAAAAGTCTTATTCTACTGATTTTTTTTTATAGAAATATTTTCCAGTTAATATTTTTATTGAAAAGAATATACAACTTATCAAGAGGTCTTTCTGTAAAATTTTCTCTTTACATGAAATTTTTCATTAACGCAATTCCATTCCAAGGGGTTTGAATAAATGAATTGGCAATCAATAATTCCAAAAGAAACAAAAATTCATCGGACTTCAGAGCTTCCAACTTCAGGCAATACCCGAGTCATCGAAATAATCAGATTGATATTGACATGTCTGAGGATATCGGAAATTTCACGGAGGACCTGGTGGAAGCCGCGATGTCGAACGCGATGGAAGTCTCTGGAGCTAATGGTGCTGCATCAGGTATCCCAATACAAGGAAGCGCATCCAAAAATAAATAATAATAACTAATTACCAACAAGAGTTCAAATAATTACATCTCTCGTTTTTTTCTGGACGCACTCAACCTGAAAATTCTTTCCACCAATTTCGGACTTCCATCAGAAGACCTTCGGAAGTCTTTTTAACCGCCTAAATAATCGGTTTAGTCCCATTTTATCACTGAAAAAAAAATATACAAATCTGCGCATGAAATATTGTTTTAGACACCGAAACGGCCGAAATTGTCACGCAAAATGTGGCTTGGGATTTTCATCTAAAGAATATTTAACTGACGAAATGATATTTTTATCTCAGCGTCGAACTTGTAAAATTCAAAATAACTTTTACGCTCTTCAAACCCAGATCCCCCTCCAGCCAACGAGCCAGACCTCAAGCCCTTATCGAACATTCTCCGCGAAGTGGCCCAACTGGCGAACAGTCTCCAACAGGGTATGGAGAATGTCCAAATCGGCGACTACAAGGTGTCCCTAACCAACGCGTCCCCCCTCGAGATCCAAATGAAGCGCGCCATCAGCAACCTCGAGATATCCTCCGTCGACAAGCCCCTGAAAATAATAATAACGGGTGAGGGTGACTACGAAATACTAGAGGGCACGCTGACCGCCCTCGAGAAAGACCCCGGACCAGGTCAGTCGTCCTCCGAGCCCAGCGTCCCGCCAATTTCGCCCGCCATCGACGCCAGCGCTCCGCCGGCCGAAGAACCCAAGCCCCACTCCAAGAAGATGACGTTCGCCAGAAGACTCAAGAGGCTCTTTCGAATCGGTCCCAAAAATCCGTAAAACCGATAAAAATTATCATGTGATTAACACTCCCAGTTGTTTTTCAAAATTCATGAGAGACCCAGACTACAATAAATAAAATTCACGAGGAGCTGAAAATACTCATCTTAGCATTTATTTTGTAAACAATCTGCTAAAGCTCTATTACAATTTTTTTAATTTACAATTCTTTTGAAAATTAGACAGCTCCGGATGGACCTTTTGACCATGAATTCCCAAAATTCCCGCGCTATTTTTCTTTTCTCTTTGAGACCAGAATTTTTTAGAGAAAATAGCTCGATAGGGTACATTGTACAAATTGAATTGATTGAAAATTTAAATTTCTAGAATTCCGAAAAAAAATTCTAATCAAGACACGCTTTCCCGTGAGTAATCCCCCAACTGCAACAGCATCGTATTCCTCCGGAATCATCCGAACGTAGTAAATCTATTTCAGATAGCATCAGTGCCGCGACCGATTCCGGCTCTAGCCCGATTCAGAAAGAAAAATGTATTTTTAGTAGATAAGAGAGTGGTGGCGTTTACAACGATGCCAACGCGTCAAAAAAATTTAATAAAAAAACCAAATATTTTCTGAAAAAAATTTCAGAAAATTCCATTGGAACTCCGTGGGGATTCTCTGGGAGAACAATCAGAATTCTACCAACAAATTCTGTCAGTTTTCTGTAACAGGTACATATTTCGATTTTGTTTAAAAAAAATGGAAATCGGTCCGGCAGTTCCTGGGGTTTTGGCGAGTAAAATTGAGCGACAGTTTAATCAATTTCCGAAGAAATTGAGAGGTTTTTTTCTCTGGCTTTTGACGGATTAAAAATATTTGGGGGGTTTTTGAAATTGTTTATCTAGGGGAGTCTGTCTCGGTTAATTTGACGATCTTCCGCGGAAGAAGAAGTGGTTTAGGCGGATGAGACACCCGCCGGAGAAGATCTGGCAACCCTGACACGAAAATAAAATCAACAGCAAAACCATTTATCGTAGCGGATGGGACGAGGAGAGCGAAGGTCCTCAGGCTGTTTTTGGAACGCAGCGTTGCCGGTGGGCCGCAGCTAACTCAAAAGAACAGTTTTATTTTTTTTCGCTGTATTTTTTTTTTTGTACTTTCCTATGACCCTCACTTCGTAATTCTCGGGTGTCGAGCGCGGGATGCGCCCTCTGTCGCGATAAAATGAATGTCCACGGCACCTGGTGCTCGCATTTCTGGTTCTAACTTCGTTCCGTGAACATCCAGAAGCCACAAACACACATTCAACAGCTATGGTGAGTACTCAAATTCAGTGAAAAATGGTTTCAATTATTTCATTTTTCATAGTTACATAGGAAATCATTCGCCAGATCTTGTGGTTTTTCATGTTCACACACTCAATTTTTAGTTTCAATTTTTTTTTTGTGCTGTATTGCCATCTTTACGGCTTTTGTTTCCTGATTTTTTTTAAACACGTGTCAATTTAATTTTTGGTAATTTTTCAGGCCGATCTTGCACCCAGAGAAGTCGAGAGTGAGTAGAGTGTGGATTATTCCTTCTTCTTAAAGAACAATTTCAAACATGGCGGGCTCAAGTGTCGGTTGAATTCGTATTTCCGCGGTAAAAGGAATATTTATCGGATAAATAAATGTACGCGGTAGTGCGTGAGTGCAGTCTGCGGCGCAAAAAATTGTTTAAAAAAAAGTTGACGTCGCATTCGATTTTTTCTTAATTTGAAAGAGGGAAAAATTGAAAGATCGGGATGTTTCCGGTTGGAAAAATTATTTACGAAAGGAGAAAAATGTACGGAAGTGCGCGAGTGCCGTTTGCGGAGATGCTATTTCATAAAAATCGAATTGGGAGAATTAATTTCCAGAGAACGAGGAATTGCATGAGAATTCTCAAGTATTTAAAAAATTATTCATATGAGAAAGAAACCGGAGCAGTTTTTAATTAAAATTGTACTTTTAAAAATTATTGCGCTCAAGGAAAACACAAAATTCGAAATTTGAGGTTCAGGGGTTCGATTTTCGGTTCGATTTGGGGGGGCAGAAAAATAGGACGACGTTGGAATTTGGCGGATGTTTATATTCCAAAAAATGAGAGTTGCATAAGAATCTTGAGACATCGAGAAAAATTCCGACTGAGGCGCGTCGTTCCGGTGTCAAAAATAGTATTAGCCACTGCTCTTATATGGTTACGCGAGTGAGGAGGGGTAATTTGACCCAGTGCACGCAACCCGGCAACGTGACGTTTGCGGACGGTGGGGGTAGTGGGAAAAGAGTAACAACTCCAAGAATAGAGGAGTGATATTTTCGAATCATTTCTCGCTTGTGCGGGGGCATTTGAAAGAGAAAATACGGAAAATTGGGGGGGAAAAGTGGCCTCGTTACGCCTCCACCACCCACGACATGAATTCCGAGGCTGGACGCGATAGATTTTTTTAGGATTTATTTACATTTTCCTGTTGACTAGGTATTCTCGAATTTAAATACCCACTCGTCGCAATTGAGGCCACTAAACCCAAAAAATTATCAAATGTCCTGGCATAGTCTGAGATGGGCTGAAAAATTAATGAATCGTTTGGAAAAGGAAAAGTCCCCAAGTCTTAATTAAAAAAATTTTGGATACTAAAAATAATCGATTGCAATGGGAGAGTTCCCTCATTATTGTCGTTAAAAAATTGTGCTTTTTCGTTTAGGGGCGGAATTCTGTTTCTCAATTTACGATGCCGACGGCACGAACGTCATCGACGCAGTCGATCTCGGAAATGTCCTCCGCGCCCTCAACCTCAACCCCACGAACGTGACAATTGAAAAAATGGGGGGTACAGCGAAGAAGGGCGAGAAGAAAATCGCCTTCGATGAATTCCTCCCCATCTTCAGTCAGCTCAAGCACGACAAGGACCAAGGCACCTACGAGGACTTCCTCGAGTGTCTCAAGCTCTACGACAAACAGGAAAATGGTACCATGCTGTTTGGTGATCTGCAAAACATGCTCGTGACACTCGGTAATTTTTCACTCGCGAATTTTTCCCGGACGAGGAGAAATATTCAATAAAAATTACCAATTGCTATAAACTGATAGGGACTGCACAAAATATAAGAATTAGAGAGGAGGGGGAGAGGACAGGCTTACGGTGATGGATGTAAAAGAAAGAAAACTTTGGAACATCAAGGATCAATAAATAATAATAATAAAAAAAATTACCAATTGCAAGCAGACTTAAGAATTACGTTTCGAAACGTAATCTGGGAGCGAAGTAAAATTCTATAAAGAGTGTCAGTCGCAAAGGGAGTTGTACAATCTAGAGGAGCTTTAACAACATTTTCTTCAATTTTTATTGAATATTTCTCTCTCTATAATAATATCGCCGAATTAATTAAAAAACGTCGCGAATTTGTGCAGGTGAGAAACTCGAAGACGCCGAGGCCGACATTATCCTGAAACAGTGCTGTGAGCCAGAGGATGATGACGGTTTCGTTCCCTATGCACGTAAGTACACCATCGACGTAAAATAAATAAAATTAAAAATGTTTAAAAACAAAATCATCTGTGAAAGCATCACAATTGGGCATCGCAATGTGGTTTCCTGCGTTTATCTCGAGAACGCGTTGTTCTATTAAAAAATGTGATAAAAGAGCTCCGGTGGAGAAGAAAATTTCTGATAAAAAATGTTATTTGAGATTTTCTCTTAAAACCACTCATTACGGAGATAATCACCAGTTTACCCAGAAATGAAAGATTTGGAACGGGACTTTCGATCCAGTTTTTCCCGAAAATCTCGAAATCGGTGAGAGATACCGAAATATGTCTAAATACTTTTTTATAGCTCATTTATTTATACATAAAAAATATCGGTACAAAAATTTTGCTATCCCCCGAAAATTCCGAGAGATTCCCCAAAAACTGTCACTCACTCTCCACCCTCTCCCCTGAATTGAATAATTAATTCTTCCAAATGCACGATCGATGTTCTGTGTCCCTCAGTATTTAGCGATAATTTTATCCCCTGATACTCGTAGCTAAATATATTTGTACCCGAACCCCCCCCCCAACCAAAATAATCGACGTCGGTAATCATCGGGGCCAAGTCAACGAGAGACCATTGTTACCGATTTGAGTTCCCGTTGACATTCCCAACTTTCTTCATTTTCCAGCTTTCCTGAAGAAAATGATGGTGCTCCTGTAGATCCAGATAAATGTTTAAATAAGACCAGCCGGATGTAGAAATATGTCACCGTGAGTAAGCCCCGTAGTTAAACTCATCTCTAACAGTAACAAAAACTTTTATCTCTCCAACGAGAGACGCTCCACATGCGAAAAAATTTTATGCCAAAACTTCGTGAACTCTCCAAAGAATTTGATTGAATTGGTCCATCCACCCATGGCGGCATGGACCAATTCAACAAAATCCATGGAAGATAGACATCCATGGAAACGTCTTTCATAAAAAACAATCATCCCCTTAATTTTTATTTAAAAAAACCAACAGAAGTCGATGCCTACGCAACAGATTCCATTGGGGTATTCTCTCCAGAAATTCCTCGGTCCAATCTTTTCCCTGATTTTTTTTAAACAAAATAAAACAAAACTAGAGGCAATGAAATTAGAAATAAATGTAGGATCCTAATAATTCAAGCACTCAGGATATCTTTAGGCTTAAGGAATAATGAAAAAATATATTTTATATTAAAAAGAAACACCAAAAAATACATTACTAGTAAAGTTCTAAACGTTCCGCTCGCTACAACCGTCCAATTACCACTGACTCAATCTCTCCAGGCAAACGCGCTCGTTTTTTCTTTATTTTAGAATATTCTTTCTTCTTGACATACAAGGCCCCTTTCTCGTCAAGAAGAATACGCACACTGTTCTTACAGGCCTTCCTCGAAATATAGAAAAAATATTCCCTAAACCTAAACCCGACCGTAATAAAAC